>VCJN01000598.1:0-147024 GCA_006384855.1 Tetraselmis striata | reverse complement strand
AGGTACACTATAGTGTGCGCACGCGCGCCGTTGGTCCAGCAGGGGTCAGAGCGGCGGCAGACAGAAACCACGTCATTTCCACCTCTCCCTCACCGCTTCCCACCAAGAAACCCGCTCATCTACCGCGTCAACCTACCTACGGCCAGAATGGCGCCGAAGAAGAACGAGCCTGCCAAGGACAAGGAAGACAAGGACGACGCCACCCCAGGTGAGTTGCGCGCGCGTACAGTAGCTGCCTGCCTGCTCGACGCGTGATACGGCCAGATCTAGCGAGTTCGGTTAGGGTTCCCTGTAGAAGCGGTGTAATCTAGGACCACTCGAGGCGTAGGCAGACGAGTGGCAGCGTACAGTAGCCGCCTGCCTGCTCGACGCGTGATGCGGCCAGATCTAGCGAGTTCGGTTAGGGTTCCCTGTAGAAGCGGTGTAATCTAGGACCGCTCGAGGTGTAGGCAGACGAGTGGGAATAGAAACTCAAACGAGACGAGCGGCATCAGGGTCCTGCATGGTAGTATTACGTCCCGTCGAGGCAGCTGTTGCAAGCAGTAAGGATGCTAATTGGTGGTGGGAGGGGGTGGGGGTGAAGAGCGGCCAGGGGGAACCTCTGCCTGTACTCCGCCGTAAGGAGTGGTTTAATATTAGTGTGAAGCGCAGTACTTACAGACATTACATTATTAAACCGCAGTACATAATGTATTGAATATAGTTTTGTCATCAGTGGGACGAAACGGTTTGTCATCAGTGGGACGAAACGGTTTGTCATCAGTGGGACGAAACGTTTTGTCATCAGTGGGACGAAACGGTCTGTCATCAGTGGGACGAAACGGTCTGTCATCAGCGGGACGAAACGGTTTGTCATCAGCGGGACAAAACGGTTTGTCATCAGTGGGACGAAACGGTTTGTCATCAGTGGGACGAAACGGTTTGTCATCAGTGGGACGAAACGGTTTGTCATCAGTGGGACGAAACGGTTTGTCATCAGTGGGACGAAACGGTTTGTCATCAGTGGGACGAAACGGTTTGTCATCAGTGGGACGAAACGGTCTGTCATCAGTGGGACGAAACGGTCTGTCATCAGTGGGACGAAACGGTTTGTCATCAGTGGGACGAAACGGTCTGTCATCAGTGGGACGAAACGGTCTGATAGGATATGATATTTTTAGGTCGAAGGTCCAAGCGGACATCAAAACCTACCGAGAAAGCAAAAGAATTCGATGCGCTCGGAGCGCTAGTCGGGAGAAAACACAAGGCGTCATCTTCTGTGCCCGAGCAGCCGGCGGCGAAGAAGAGCCGTGCAGCCTCAGCTTCTGCGGCTAGAGCCGGCGCTGAGGCATCAGGTAACCCCTGGAAACCGAGCCTTTTAGGAGGTAGGGTGCCGGCTTACGGCACGCACTCGCAAGGAGAAAGATCGGCCGCCTTGCGTTTGAGGGCCCGAATCAAGAGCGGGCAGGTCCTCTCAGATGCTCAAATGCAGACAGCGCGAAGGCTAATCGATTACGAAAAGCTCATGCAAGCTTACTATCAATCAGGTCCTCGCCTCTCCAATCATATTATTTTTGTGAGTGCACTGTGTCATATTGACATTGTTTGAAATCATGTGTGTTGACAGGTTCTAAAGGACGCGCACAAGAGCCAGTAGCGACTGAAGCTTCAAAGGAATCCAAGGGAAAAGAAAAAGTTTCAGAAACGATTGTGACTCCAGGTAATTGTGACTGAAAGTATCAATCCCTGCCTTTGTGAGTGCACTGTGTCATATTGACATTGTTTAAAATCATGTGTGTTGATAGGTTCGAAAGGACGCGCACATGAGCCAGTAGCGACTCAAGCTTCAACGGAATCCAAGGGAAAAGAAAAGGTTTCAGAGACGATTGTGACTCCAGGTAATTGTGACTGAAAGTATCAATCCCTGCCTTCTCACTCCCTTCGATTACTTTCTCGTCAATGAGTATCTGACGTTCCAACAGGTCGTAAATTGGCGCGGGCAACCGCGAAGGAAGCAGCTGGTAGATCGGGATCCCCAGGTAAGAAAAATCACGCTTGGCTTTGATGGTGTATGGCGATACCGTTCAGGGGTTAATCGTGACGCCCACTGCAGGTGTGTTGAGTACTCTCTACTCATTCTTTACAGGTTCCCCCAATCAAGGCTCTTCTTTGTCTAAAGGCCCGCCTCAAGTACCGGAAACAGAGCCTGAGCCTGAAATAGAGCACACTGAGCCGGAGCCGGAGCCCGAGCCGGAGCCTGAAACAGAGCCCAATGAGCCCGAGCCAGAGCCTCGGCATGAGCCTGAAACTGAGCCCGCTCTGACGGAGCCCGAGCCGGAGCCCGAGCCGGAGCCCGAGCCCACTCGGCTTGACCCGGCGCCAGAGGCCGAGCTCGAGACTCCAGCGCCGACTACCGGGCAAGCGTCCGGTTCTGGAGCCTCTTGTTCTCGAGCCCCTGTTGCCGAGGCTCCGAGAAGGGTTCCTGAATTCCTCAGTATGTGCACGGATGAAGAGGTCTTCGGCACAGAGGAAGAACAGAGGCAACGGGCGGCGGAGAAGCGTAAGCAAGCTCTCGACATCACCGGCACTCCCGGACCCGAGAGGAAGACAAAGCTGATGACGGTCGCCTCTTACGACGACTTCTTTGACGAGAGGGACGGGTCCCAAGAACATGACTCCTACAGCGACTTTACCTCAAGGAGCTGGACTATCCACTGGTTCAAGAACGCAAGTGCTGAGGTCGAGATCTATTTGTACATCGAATTGCACAAGGCGAGCCTGCTGACTGGCAAGGACTTTTTCGATGATCCGAAGGGGCCACTTCTCGCGTGTATCGGAAAGATCAAGGACGTCAAGCTGGACTCGGCCGGAAACTACGGGGTGAGTAAAGCTTATATGATGTCTGAATTCGTGTCAATGTCGTGTTTCAATAAGTATTAATATTCTTGTGCTTGTTACCGCAGATATCTCTTGAACCTTATCGCTTGACAGTGCACAAGGAGTACAGGATCGATGTCAGCTTTGAGAGGTTGCTACTCCACGCGATCCAACCGCCACTCCCCTTCCAACCGCGGTTCCAGTCTTACTACGCATGGACTTTGGTCGAGCGCAATGTGCTGGCGCAGGCGCTGACAGGTTTCGCGTCGGGTCAGATTGACATCGATGACTTGGCCAACATTGACAAGGATTTTAAGAACGCGCTTCCATACGTCAACACGTTGGCCGTCCCGCCGGCCTTGAATGGCTTCCACAACACCGGTGCCGTCGACTGGATCTCTTACGGCCACCTCAGAGTCGAGATTGCTGATCCAGAGGTGAAGACATCTCACGGTGGCGACATCAACATGTTGTACGCCGACAGAGTCAACCTCGTGGTCAACAAGGCTACGGGGCTGCCTTACATTTTCAGCTTCATATCCGATAGGTTCGTCGCTCCGCCGCCGGAATTTGAATTCCGTTCCCCAAAGCTCCAAGACTGCAATATGGTGGCGCAAAGCTACAAGGTAAAAGCCTATCGCGACCTGTTGTACCTATCCGGATCAGATATGTGTAGACAAATATAAATCAATACACAATGCAACTTACTGACATCCCTTTATTTTGCATTTGTTATTCAGAGGAATCCTTCCCTATCCGCCGAGAATTTCTCAGTGTCCTTCCCAGTAGTCCCTAAACATGCGTTTTTATCCGATGAGTACGAGCCCCTGGCTCTGACCATGGCCAACTTCAAGGAGCTAGTCGCAGCAGACCAAGGCGGGGAGAACCCGAGGTTGGCGGATTCAAGTTCCTACGAGCCAGAGATCGACGTCATCGACGAGTTTCTTCGCGCCCACGGCGCGCGTCAAGCCAACATCGACGGCAGCCACAGACGGGAGGCGAAGCGCATGGTGAAAGAAAACTACCCGCAAATCTACAACGCCAACAAAGGCATCCACCTCACGTCGACTAAGATGTACATCGGCCTCTCGCCGGAAGTCTGCCGCTACATGTCTATGAAGCTCAACGAGGCGGGTCACACCGTCGTGGGAGACACGTCGATGCACAAACTCCTGGTGAGTGACCCATTCTCCCAAATTACTATTTAGCTAACCGTGGCAGCAAATAGGCGTAATGTGTGACAAAAGTCGTTCTGTCGTTAGCGGGTTAAAAATATGTCACAGTGGGACGAAACGTTCTGTCATCAGCGGGACGAAACGGTCTGTCATCAGTGGGACAAAACGTTCTGTCATCAGTGGGACGAAACGTTCTGTCATCAGCGGGACGAATCGGTCTGTCATCAGCGGGACGAAAGGGTTGGTCATCAGCGGGACGAAACGTTCTGTCATCAGTGGGACGAAACGTTCTGTCATCAGTGGGACGAAACGTTCTGTCATCAGTGGGACGAAACGGTTTGTCATCAGTGGGACGAAACGGTCTGTCATCAGTGGGACGAAACGGTCCGTCATCAGCGGGACGAAACGGTCTGTCATCAGCGGGACGAAACGTTCTGTCATCAGTGGGACGAACCGTTCTGTCATCAGCGGGACGAAACGGTTTGTCATCGAGGTACAAGCGTTCGGAATTTTGAAATCGGTGCAATTGTTTCTGCAGAACCTTCGCAGATGTTTCGAGAGCTGGTATGCAGAACAGGATGCAAATCGCCCCGGCTTTAGGGCACTTCCGCAAATCAGGGTAGTGAAGGAGTTCAAGAAGTCTGAAGTTCTTCAAGTTGAACTTGAGAAGATCGGCATAAAAGATGAGAAGAGCAGCGAGTTCTCAAATTTGATTGACCTCTGCTCGCGCCCACAACGGTGAGCTGCGTACATGTTGAAAATTTATCGTGTTGTTAATGCTGCTAGATTCTGACAAATGATTTGCGCAGTGTTTTTGAGCCCCTTGAGCAGATTTCTGAAGCCTACCGGCATGTGGACCTCGGGGTTCGAGGATGGGACGAAGCCAGAACCAAACTCGGAGACCTATTGGTGTACTACGAGCAAGAACTCGATAGACTCAAGCGGCGCCTCAATTACGGCAGGCAACTCACCCAGAAGGAAGTGAGCAAGGTTTACGAAGCAATTCGGAAGCCTATCAATACAATCCTCGATAACAAGAAGTACGGCTTCGGGAAAGACAGAGCTCACTTCCGAGTCGCCCTCATGGAGGTAAGTTGTGACCGACCCCAGTGTCTTAATCATATGGAATACTATCATTGATTCCTTTCTCCGTACTGAAGTTTGTTTTTCGACCCAGGATGTCGGCTTTGGCCCCGGTACGCCCTGGCTAGACGAGCCGTCTCTTGCCAAGCAGAGCGACAGCGCGGATCTCCCTGTGGGCCAGATGTACCTTGTGGTTGGACTGCTCATCCAAGGCGAGCACAGTGTGACCCCTTGCCTCTACGAGCTGGTGGATGACATAAAGCACGCCGGCAACAATGGCCCCATGGCTGTTACGCACACCAACGCGGAGTGGCTCGCGATGATTGAGACCTGGCGGTTTCGCGATCTCTTGCGTCGAGCAAGCATCAAGGTCATGAATGCCATTGACACGGCCAAGGGCAGGGAGGCAATCGGACTGCTGACGCCGGACGAACCGGCCAGGAACTGGGGGAAATATCTCTCGGACCACATCATCGATTGGGATGTGGAAGACAAAGTGTCGGATGAGCAAGCGGCCGCTCGCCTTGACGCCATCACCAAGTTCCGAGCCAAGGTTGATGACCTCGGCCCAACAGGCTTCCCCAGAAAGTTCCAGGATTTGTTCAAAGGTGCTCATCGCTCCGGTCCTTTGATGGTCTTGCTGACCCCTCCTGCCAGATGGGGGGACATGAAATCCGCCGATTGTCTCACACCACTACCGGTTCGAGAGCATATCGCGGCCACCAACACCACCATCAGGAGTGAGGCGTATCGCATCAAGAATCAGATGCCGGACTTGGTCATCTCCTTCTTCACAGAGTTTGCTCTTCTGGCATGTGCGCCGGAGCTTATCGCGGTTTCCGCTCCGAATGTTTCTAATGAGCTGTGGATATCGATGAAGGTAACTAAGATCTTGTGCAACCACAAATGCTCTTCTGAATTTTCGTTGTGAGCTATTAACCCGAATCTGTTTTCTAATACACACAGGCCGAGAAACTTCCGGTGATGCCCAAGGGCCATGAGGTCGACAAGGATGAGGATGTGTGGTTGAACACGGAGCTTTGCAAGACTTGCATTGTGGAGGGGAACTTCAAGGCTCCCGCGACAAAACAATTCGTCGCGGACGCCATGTCGGCAGTTCGTGCCAAAAAGGCAACAGTCTTCATTGCCGACGCGCTTTTCGGAGCTGGTTCGCACACATGGGACTCGAAGGATGCTGCGTGGGGTACGGACGACTTCAACGACGTGTTTGCTTTCGCCAGGCAAGACAACCCCCACAACCCCGGTGCGTACTAGATGACTGTGCTTTCATTTATCTCATTCCCGATTTACCCCCGCGCAGGCAGTTGAATATCCTGACTGGATCTTCTGACGTCCACACTGCTCTCGATGGGTGCCATTTCTTCATTCACCTCTCGGACCAGCAACTTGGATCCGCAATCACAGCCGTTCAAACACAAGCTGAGGACCTCATCTATCACGTCCTGACTTGGGCCAAGGATTGCGGGATGAAGATGGGCAGCTCTCTGCGTCACGACGCTGAGTACTACCTCTACGTCAGGAAGCCCCCGCCAAGCATCATAGCTGACAACATCCGTTTCAATGATCCCCGAAGGTGAGATTTGATCCGTGGAAAATAGCCGGCTTGTATATTCTACTCGCTAAGCCGGTTGTGCCTTTCCAGGTTCTCTACATCCATCATGTTGGGTCACTTCAAAGACAGTTCGAAATTGAAGGACGAGAACAGACAGACGGTGAACAAGTACCAAAAGCCTATCGCTCTCTTCGCCAAGCACCTTAAGATGGCGGCAACAGACGGGACAACAATCGTCGACGTCACAGCCGGAACCGGGACAACCGCGGTGCGTGAGGGGTGCAACCCGGGTGAGTGTCTTAATTGGGTCAGCATAAAAAAATTAACGCCTTGTGCGGTTTGCCACGCCTTTTCCAGGTCGCTGCGGCCTTTTCCGTGTGGTGGGACCATATGGATCATAGCTACTCGTTCACACACAGGAACTTGAAGATGATCCTCATTGACAACCAGAAGACGCAAATCGCTGGGATGAAGTCCAGGATGACCTCATGGTTCAAAGAGAAGCCATGGGACGAGACTCAACAACTGCGTCCAAGTGACTTCGAGAAGTGGCCGGGTCTACCCCGTCCAATGACCGAGTTAGAGGAGGAGTTAGAGCGTGCAGCGGCGGAGAAGAGGAGGCAACAGGCAGCGGAGCGCCGAGGGGATTATGTGATCGAAGATGAGGATATGTAGTACAATTCCGCAAAATTAGCCGCTCATATGTTTTGTCCCGGCTTTGACAGAGTTTCAGCCCCGGACGGCACAAACTACTTGGTAGCCATCACGGCCCCCGCTCTTTTTTGTCCCAGTTTGGACAGAGTTTCAGCCCCCGGTGGCGCAAACTTCTTGTAACCATCCCGTTTCCTTCACTCTTTTGATTTGTCCCTGCTTGGACGGAATTGGTTTCCCCGACTTGGCACAAAATGAACCAACCGGCATTCATATTAGCTTTCAATACCACTGCTGCCCCCAAACCCTAATTTAGACCTAACCACAATGCACCGCGTGCCTCGGGGCAAAATAGGTTGCATTACTGTTCTTTGCAAGACGGCTATGATGCTATTGCAACCTTTGTCTGCACCTTTTCTAAACAAGCCCACTTTATTCCCTACAACATGTCTATTGACGCTCCCCAATTGGCCAAACTGTTTCTAAATAACATCTACCGTCATCACGGCCTGTGCCGCACTATCATTTCCGACCGTGATCCCCGTTTTACCTCCGCATTTTGGCAATCCTTATTCCGCTCTCTCAAAACCAAGTTAAATATATCATCTTCATACCACCCTGAAACTGACGGCCAAACTAAACGCACCCACCGCACTGTTGAACAAATACTTCGCGCTTTTGTGCATAAAAATCATGATGACTGGTTGAATGCCCTATCTCTTGCTGAATTCTCATATAATAACTCCATCCACTCCGCCACAAATCACACTCCCTTTGAAGCCGTGTATGGCCTAAATCCGTTAACCCCTGCCAGTCTTTTACACCAAACCCCGAATACAAACCACCCAGACCTTGACCTCTTACATACTATACATGATACTCATGCCCTTATAACAGAACAGCTGAAACTAGCCGACGAATACCAAAAAGCTTATGCAAACAACCGTACCCGACCAGAAGAATTTTTTGAAGGGTAATAAGGTATGGTTGTCCACTGAACACCTCCTATTATGAAATCAACCAACTAACAAAATCCGTCAACGTTTTATTGGCCCTTATACCATTATTCGTAAAATTTCACCTCAAGCTTACCACATACGTTTACCCCACACAATGGAATGCCACCCTGTGTTTCACATTTCCCGCCTTCGTCGCTGTCACTCCCCTGATGTTCCACCCGACACTGTCCCTGGTCGAACTGCTCTACCAACAGATGAATTTATCATAGACCAAATCCTCAACCACCGTATCGAATATAACAACGACAACCTTGACTACTCCGTCCCGCGGCCCTGCACTTCTGTTCCTAGTCCGTTGGCAAAGCTATGACGGATCCCATGACTCATGGGAACCATATCAAAGTCTTCGTCGTGTTGGTATGCTACACCTATATGCAGACAAATCTCAGTCCTTGCGTGACTTATTCCACACACCACACTACCGCAACTTGCATTCCAAATATCCGGCCCGCTTCCCCTTGAAAATACCGTAGCTATTTTTTTCCGTGAGGGGAAGGAACGTTAGGACTACACCTAACCCTGCACTATACCCACATAACCACTTATCTCATATTATTATCATTTCCTATATCATATCATTACCTGCCGTACTTCTGTAACTCGTACTGTAACATGTACGCATCATTTATCATTATCAATCCCAATCACCGATGCTGCTACTAACAATCCCCGATGCTGCTACTGACATTCCCCGATGCTATATTTCCGCAATGCCCAAGGCTGACCGCCAAACTGCTCTGCCGCTACTCTGCCTCTGTGCTGCTGACTGCCGCTAAATAGCTGAACCAGCTGATGATCCTGTAACATTCGATACTCTTTCCTCACAACCTTTGCCTTCTTGCCTCTGATTGCATTAGGGCATTACTGTACCTCACACTACTCTTGGCGATTGGCTCACGTTGGGCGTTGGCGGCATAGATAATCGAGCCTTTCCGTGGAACGAAGCCTACACACGTTTCGGCTAATCCCCCTTGCATGGTGCCTCCCTTAGAAGCTACGGTACATGTACTACCGTACTACCTACCCCCTATGTAATAATAGTAGTACATAGTCGTTCTACACTACGCTTCAAAATTAATGGTAAGCAAACGGTACTCCGGGGGTAGTTGGCGAGTATTTTGCGATTCCGAAACCATTACGAAAACCCCGCGAACCTGGGACGCGCGATGACCTGCCGGTGTTTACCTAACCCGAAATGTCCGAAAACAATTGCTCAAATCGTAGAATTTAGGTGGAAATATATGACATCTATGACGGATTTGGACTTAGGGGGTTTTTTAGGTGCTCTTACGGCGCGCGCCTGCGGCGCGCGCCGTAAGAGTTGGATACATGCTTTGCCCCACCGTGTAGAGGCAGTCGTGCACTACCACATGCATCGGTCGCCAAAATTTTCGCGGTCTCGTTACACAAAAAATGGCCGCCTACGCGAGTACGTGCATCGCGACACGTGTAACAATTAGGTAACGCGTATGTACGCGCGCATTACTAGCGGCAAGAAGACGCGATGCGGGATCGCTCGCGGTGCCATCTGAGCACATGGATGGGCAGTCGATTGCTACAGAGCCATGCCAAAGACCCGCCACACTTTGGCGCCTAGGAATATTTTTCTGATTATTTGTGCTAATGTAAACTCAAGACTCGCGAAATTCGTGTGTGGTTTTTACATCTACGTACATCTCAATGTACAAGGCCCAATCAATTCAATGTAAAATATGGGGCTTGTAGCCAACACTCCTACCCAAAACACCCCCCTATTATATGTGGCGCATCGAGCTTCGATTGCACATGAGCACGAACCCTACTCCGACTAGGGTTTGCCATTTATTTTGACGCGTAGTGTATATAATAGTCGGGTGGACCCTTCCCCACCCACCCGCTGCTTGGGTGGACCCGACGACCGTCCTCGGCCCTTTGACTCGCGAGCCCTCCGTCCACCTCCACCCCCGGATGGGGATGGGGGCGGGGCTCGTGCCCGGGTGGCACCTTGGTAGCCGTGGACTACCCGCGCCCGTGCCCTTGCCGCCGCGGAGGAGCAGTGCGAGCTGGAAACCGGCGTCTTATGTCGTTGCTGGTCCGGTCAACTTCTCGTTCGCTGTAAGATCGTTGAGCACCCTCTCTTTTCCTGTCCTGTCGGCGCCTTCACCTCACATTCGGTGTGTGCTGCTATTGGAGTGGCCCGAGATGTTGTGTTGGGGAGGGAGATCTACGTTCGGCAAAAGGGGACGCGACCGAGCTGGCGGCGGATTTGGCGCTGGGAGGCCCGCGCCGGTTACCCGCCCGTGGCGGCTTGTTCTGGGTTGAACCCCCCCACTTCCGCTCCTTGTTGCGAGAGACCTCTTCGAAGCTCCTTTTATGTCGGCGCCTCCACCTCAGATTCGGCCTAGTGTCGCTATTGGACGGAGTGGCCTGGGATTGTGTGCTGGGGAGAGCGTCCCTACTGCGTGGAGCGGCGGGTGGCGGGTGGTGATGCCTGGTCGGTGGCTGCCATGGCGGTTCCCGCCTCTGGTGGCCCATAGCTGGATTTCTGTATGGATTTCTTGAATGTTGCATCTAGCTAGCACATGTAATAACATATTTTAATACTCGCCCTGTATACTCGTCGTATACTCGTATACTAGTATATTGGTCGTCAGCAGACTAGCAGTACAGAAGGCCGCTGTTAAGCGCTGCTTGCGCTTGCTGTGTTGATATTTTAGTACTGGTATACTGTAGCGACTACTGCTTTTATTAGCGGTGGATTTTGTCACTGCTGGCCTTTTGTAATTACACGTCGGAACTGCTGGTACTGTACGTAGCGCTGTACTGCTCATGAGCATCGAATCCAGCGGCATGTCATCACACAATCCTGACATATCGTCCTACTTACTGATGAATGCAATCCCTGTGCAGATATTGTGTAATTTTTGATATAAATATCAGCAGCCCGGCTTAGTACTAGTGCCCCCGCCCCGCAACGCGGATACATAGAGCGCCGGGCGCCGTCCACATCTACCACCACCACCGCCCCCCGAACAGCTACGAGGTTCTCGTCTCGACTCAACAACCCACGGAGCCGAAGCTATACTCTGTCCTTTAATTCTGCATTTTCTAGCGGCCGGTTGTAAGTCGCGGCTTCTTTTGCCTCCGCACGACACCCTCCGGCTCACGAGCGAGCTGGTCGCTGAACATAATCCATCGTCTTCTCGTCGCGTCGGCGAGGCAGATACATAATTTCACAGGTCAGTACTTTTCGCAGTACTGGCGCCACCCCTCTGCCGTACTGCGCGCCCGCCAGCACGCCTTGCTCGGAACGCTCGCCTCTTCCCCGAGCAGCCCCCGTCATGCCTGGGGCCTGAAAGTAAGTGACGCCAATGCCGGTTTTCCCTCCAGGCACTTGGGCTGGCTCCCTGCTGGCTGCACCGTTGTCAGCGCGCCGGGCTTCCTGACGGCCACCCTGAAAGGTAAAACCCGTGCTGAACGGTCGCTCTGTACACACTGAATCCCCTCGTCGTCATTTTAACAGCGCAGGTATGGAGATATAGGGTACGGCAGCGCGAAACCGCCCCCGCGCGCGCCGCCGTTAGAAAAGCGGCCGACAGTACTTTGCTCAGTATTGGCAGAGTTGGCAGGATGGCGCTGGCAATATGTGGCCCGGGCGGGGGAAACAGCACCTGCGCTCGGGATCGACGGCACCGTCGGGCACCGCCTAACACTTACCCCCAGCCGATGCCTCTCGCTGACAACCAGCCTGCTTCATCCCGTGCTCAGGGCCTGGCGGATCCCTGTGAAGTCAGCCGAGCGCTTACCGGGAGGAAAGTGGCTACTGGTCGGCGGGGGTCGCCGGCAGGCTGGGCGTAGCGGGCGCTCGGCGGCGCGGCGCCGGCGCGGCAAGGGCAGCAGCAACGCGGACGAGGGTGCGGGCGAGGGCGCATGGGGGCGCCCTTCCGCTGAGTTTCCAGGCGGTGGGCGGGAGAAATTCGACGCGACAACCCGGGTAGCGGCGGGCAGGCATGTCGGAGGAGACGGAGATGGGCGGGGGGGAGGGGGGCGGCGGCGGCGGCATCAAGCAGCTGCCCGAACCGGTCACGCTGTCGGAGGCAATCGCGCAGCGCGACGCCGCCCTGGTGCGACCTGTTGCCTGATTGCGACAACCCATCGCTCACGAGATGATGGCTCATGGCATCAAATAAAGGGACAGGAAGGATGGCACTACTGGGCGCTGCTGCTGGCCAGCGCTGAGACATACACGGGCTTGGTGAATGTGACGACGCAGGAGGAATTTACTATCATTTATTTGTGCTTTCTATTATAAAAGGGGGGGGGGGGGGGGCAAGGGTCGGTATCCGCATCGACAGTGATATGTGCTATCGTCATCCTTGATCATCATTTTTTACCTCAAGTCAGCTCTTCCGCATGACATGCCTACAGGAAGACGGTTTTGACGGCCCAGCAGGAAAGGACAATGTTTTTTATTACTATTTTAATGATGCCACCTGACTGGCCCAGGCAGATTCCCCTGCCCACGGAAGACAGTAAGGTCCTGGGGTGCTGCGGGGTGGGGGGGGCGGTTTGATTACGGGTCTGAAGCCGGTGGTGCTATCTGCGCAGGCGGAGGTTGCGGAGCTGCGGCGGCAGCTGGGGCTGGCGGCGGAAGCTGTGAGCCACGGCGAAGGCTACAGCGGCGCCATCCTGGACCTGCTGGCTAGCGGCAACCCGCGTGGCGTCGTCATCGGCGGACGTGTGGCGCGCAGCGCCGCGGAGAGCCGCGCTAAGCTGGAGTCCTGCGAGTGGCACGCGCTCAGCGCCTCGTGGACGGCGGCGGCGGCGGAGGAGCGGAGCAGTTCGCTGGCGGCGCCGCGCAGCAGCAAGCAGGTGGCGGCGGGCCTGGTGGCGCTGCTGGGCGCGGAGAGCGCGCAGGAGGTGGAGGGCGCCGCCTGGAGCTTGGCCGACCTCATCCAGGTGCCCGCCCCTGCCGGCCATGCCGCCTGGCAGGCAACCATTGCGCGCAGCGCGGGAAGGAGGGGAGGTGTGCGGGGGGGGGGGGGGGGGGGGGGGCGCATCCAGCCGAGCAGGGTGAGTCGGCGCAGGTGCAACACGTAGTTTGGCCCTGCATGGTCCTCTGTTGGCTGGCAGTGGGCGCGTGTGGCAGTCAGAGGGGCCTAGGGGCTATGCTATGCTACGCCCTGCATTCCCCTGGTGCCACTGGGCCGGCCTCTAGGGGATGGCAACCCGAGGGGATCAGAGGGCAGGCGTCTGCGGGAATGTTGCCCTGGCTGGTGGGATGAGGCAGGCAGTAGGCAGGCGGGCAGCCACCGCCGCTGGAACACGATGTGCACATGGCGGCCGCTGCAGCAGCGCCCAAACGCCGGGGCGCTGGCCCGTGGTGTCGTGTGCAGCATGCTCCTGTCCGGTGGATGGTGGATGCCGCTGTACATTGACAGCAACAGTAGCCCGGGCCCGCTCAACCCAGCGGGGGCCACCTGTACAGCTGTAGACCCCCGGTCATGGTAACCAGCAAGCTCGGGGCACCCGGACAGGGACTGGCAGGGCAACCATACCTGCTTGACCGGCTCTCACCGCGCGGCGGCCTCCTGCTCCGCAGGCGGGCGAGGCGCCCTGCCAGGACTGCGTGGACGCAGGCTGCATCCCTGCGCTGCTCAATGTGGTGCGCACGCGCGGCGGCTCGGCGAGGGAGGCGGCGGCGATGGCGCTGGAGATGGTCAGCAGGGACCCGGACTTCCACCCCGCGCTGGTGGAGGCGCAGTGCCTCAACATCCTCACCCAGGTGTGACCCCCCCCCCCCCCCCCGCCCTTGCACCGGCACAGGCATACCAGAGGCAGCAGCATGCATGAGCCGGAAAATAAAGAGTCAGCAGCTATGGTGGCTTGGCTCAGCAGGAGAACTAGGTGAGATATTGCTTCGCCAGCATGATCACGGTGACGGTCGTGTTGGGGCTCTGATGATGCCCGATATGTTTCATAGATAGGCCGTATGTGCACGAGGTGCTGCTCTCTCGCTATCCACAGCACCGACGCACTCGCAGCCACTCTCCTGGCGCCAGCCGACTGGCGGAGGGGTTGCTGGTTAGCGGGCCGGGAGGGCTTGTGCGGTGTTGCTGAGTGACGCCTCTCACACCACGGACGCGCCCGCGGACAGGCGCTGCTGTCGGAGATTGACGCGGGCAAGATGGCGCTCACGCGCCTGCTGGAGCGCTTCAGCCGCACGGACGAGTACCTGGTGAGGCGCCGCTGCCGGGGTGCCCGCCCGCATCCGATCCGCTGAGGGGAGACCCCACCCCGGCAGTTCTGCTGCGGGGAGACAGTACCATCTTGGCATCTGGGGCCGAGCAGCGCTGATACAGACAGCTCCGCCCACGAAGGGTGGGGAAGGAGGTATGGAAAGAGGGAGGGGAGGGGGCGGCATGGCCATCATGGGCCCGTTGTGACTGGGGAGCGTGGCAGAGGCGCAGGGGGGTCGACCGCTGTGCGCGTAGATGTACACATATGTGCCAAGAGATGAGTTCCTTAGAGCCGCAAGTGAGAATCACAACGCGCAGGGTACTTGTGCACGGCGGGTGCGTGTATGTTCCATTGGGTTGATCAAGTGGACGAGGCGAGCGGGCTTGGGATTGGTGGTCGCTGTGCGTTGGGCCGCGCGCGCCGACTGACCGCCGGCGCCTCGGTGCGGTGCGGGATGGTGCACAGGAGGCGATCGTGAGCGCGGGGGGCATCGCGGCAACGGTGCAGCTGCTGGAGGACGGCAAGCCGGGGGAGAAGGTGCTGTCGGCGCAGGTGGTGAGCCGGCTGGCGGAGGACGAGGGCCTGCGGGAGCAGATCCTGCAGGCGCCGGAGGTGATGTCCAGCCTGGTGGACATGATGAAGAACAAGCGCCTGGCGCCGGGCGCGCAGATCAGCGCGGCGCAGGCCATCGCGCCGCTGGTGACGACGGCCAGCGGGCAGGCGGCCGCGTGGGAGCTGGGCATGGTGCCCGCGCTGCTGGGCACGCTGGACGCCAAGGAGGGCGACGAGGGCAAGGGCAGCATGCGCAGCCACGGCCTCGACCTGCTGCAGCAGCTGGTGCACGAGAGGCCGCCCACCCCGGGCGCCTCGGAGTCGGGCCTCGACGACTCGGGCGCCAGCTTCGACATGGAGCGCGCCCGAGCCGTGCGAGCATCCATTGCCGAGGTCAGGCCGGGCGCGGCAGGGCCCACCCCACCCCACCCAGGTGGCTGCGGCTGCGGCTGCGGCTGCGGCTGCCGGCCCTGCCTTTGCACCTCGTCCCCCTGCGCCTGCCGCTCTGGAGGGTGCACCCGTCTCACCTCGCCCCGCCCCATCCACCGAACCTCCGTGGCCGGAGCAGTGCGACGGCGCGGGTGCGCTACCCAGGGCATCGGTGTATCCAGGCGTCCGAGTCAGGGAGTGTCCAGAATGCCGATCGAGTGCCAATCGCGAAGTTGTGCGCGGTGTGCAGTCATGGCTTATGCCATCAGCGGAGGGCGGCATGCTGGCTCGAGGCACGCGTGTGAATGGGAGCCGTTCCTGCCGGCTGCTCCATGCCCGCCTGGGTCCCATCGCGCGTTGCTGATTGTGCGGTGGCTCACCCTGGAACACAGATCTCCGGGTGTTAGGGTTTTAGGGTTTTCCCCCTCTGCGTGAGTCACTCTGCAGTGCGGATCGCGCGGCGAGCGCGGAATGCGCGGCGTTGGGTCATTACGGCCGCGGAGGGCGGGCCATCTCAAGCGTTCTGCTGGCGCCTGGGGTGCATGGCGCGCTGTGACCTACCTTACCCCTGCGACAGGCGCTGGGGGTGGAGATGCTGCAGCAGCTGATGGTGTCGTCCGAGGTGAACATCGACGACCGCGAGACGGCGGCCAACATCCTGGACCAGGTGCTGGAGCTGGCGCAGGCGGACGGGGAGGGCGGCGGGCAGGTGCTGGAGCACTTTGAGGTCAGCAAGCTGCTGGACTCGCTGCGCATCGAGCAGACGCCGCGCGCCAAGCTCTTCCTGCTGCGCACGCTGCGCCAGCAGGTGACCCCCCTTCCTACCCCCCCAGAAAACCCCCAATCCCCGTTCCCGCGTATCCGAATATGGCAGTATAAATGCCTTATTTATTCTGGGGCTGTGATATCACAGAAGGGTAACATCATTTTGGGGGTTGAACTATCACCCTGATGACTTTTGGGTGGAAACCATCGCCATGACACCTCGACACTCCACTCACGAGTATGCAGCAGTGGGGGGAGGGAGGGTGAGTTGAGAGGCAAGGGGGGTATTATATATATGGTATAGGTATATAGGTATATAGGTATATAGGTATACTTACTCCTCATCCCGCCCTACACCTCATTATAGGGTTTGATAGAGCTTGATAGGGTACAAGGGGGCTTATATATGCAGGCCCCCGTATACTCATACCCTCATTCCGCCCTACACCTCCCTTTACAAGACTAGGGCTAAACTAGGTTTAGATTGCGGGTTTTGGTGGACTGAAGAGAGGAGGGGGGCAGGGGGGTTGCAGGTGTGGGGATGGGTAAACCCGGGGGGCAGCCCCCTTGGCCGCCGGGGGGAGCTGCTGAGGCCGCCACCCGGCTGCGCGCCACCAGATGCGCATCTTGGAGACCGCCATGGACGCGCTCAACCTGGGCGTGGCGGACATCCTCGTGGCCATCTTCCTGGACGCGTCGCGGCGACCCGTCGCGCGCTCCCCCAGCAGGGGCTCGCTGGTGGGCGGGGAGGCGCCGGAGGGCGCGGACGATGCGGACCGCTGCGCCGCCGTCCACATGGCGTGCAAGTGCGTGGCGGAGATTGCGGGCCACAAGAAGGTCATCAAGGTGGGGCGGGCCCCCCTTACCCTGGGGACGCCCAGAACACCAGCCATCCATGCAACCATGCCCCAAATGCCCCACCGAAGCGCGCCGCGATTTGCCGCGCTGCTCCGGGGGGCGAGAGGGCGGGGGCGGTGACGCCAAGCAAGGAACATCGCCACACAAAGTGAAGCGGTGTGTGGCTGTTATCTGTGCGTTAAGGGCTTTAGGGTTTGATGCCCGTCGTGATGGCCTCGCTTAGTTTTTCAAGGAAGGGGGGTGTTACCATTTGTGGACGCGATCGCGCCTGACGGCAGCACCCCTTCCTCCCCTTGTCCCCAAATGGCTGCGTGGCTCAGGCGCTCCACGAGGCCGGCGTCACGCAGCCGCTGGTGGCGCTGCTGCGCACGAGCCAGGAGTACAGCGTGCGCAGCCACGCGGCGATGGCGCTGGAGCGCATGGTGGCGTACCGGGAAACGGGCGCCACGATCCAGAGCATCGTCGCGCTGCACGCGGCGGAGGGCATGATCGAGCTGCTGCGGGAGCGGACGCCAGGGATGGGGCAGATGGTGCGCCGCCCCGGAGCACAGCGTGAACATTCAATCGCGGGTCAAGACAACAATGGACTAATGGGATTCAACACAATATTCTTATTACACCATCTATCACATACATAGTAATGTACTGGTACCGGGAAGGACGATGATGATACGCGTAGCAATTGTCAACGTATTCTCCTCCTCGTGCACCGGTCCGGGTATCGATTCCTGGCCGATGTATTTTCGGCAATCTCGGCCCGGCGTGTCCCGGGTTTACCCGGTTGATGCATTAGCCCTTCGGAGTGCAAATGATGAGGCAATGGTCTACGGGATATGCCAGACCGACGACTGCAGTTGGCGCACGAGGTCAAGTGCTGGGGCGGCTTCGGCCGATGTCCCGCAGCGAACTTTACTTTTACTTTTACCGGTCCTCATTCATTGAATTGATATTGCTATCTATTCAAAACATGTATGCAACGTCGTCCTGAATAAATGGCAACACAATCGAAGAATGTCCTTGGTGCTGTCCGGCATCAATTCGCAATACAACTGAGATGTATCTGCCAGTTTTCTTTCCAGAAAAGCCCATGTAGCGAGAAATTTCGATTCCTATTCCTATTCTAGTCTATTCTGATTGCCGCATTTGCATCCTAAGAGACTGGTGAGCCGGTGTTGCGGCCTTGAGCCGGAAGATCTGTTCGGTTCTCGCGGTGTCTTCTGATATATTAAAAGATAAGTGGAGTGTTGGGGGGGGGTGCCCAGAAGAGGTTGGTATACCGCGAGCCCAAAGCGTGGCTGCGGCCATGCCGCCCCTCGACCCTTCCTTCCATGCGTGCCCAACCTTTGGGCGGCGGCCTCCTTCCGCTCGCTTGTCCCTCTTTCCTTTGTAAAGAAGCAGGCCCTCTGCTTGCCGCCATCATCATACGGTGGTTCCGTTTGATGCGCGTCAAGGATGGGCTGTCAGAACGAGGGGAGTTTGTCCAAGGATCATTACCAACCTGAACTTGACTCAAACATAGTTTTATAAATTCAGGAATAAATACGACAAATCGTACAAATGTCAGGGCTTGTAAATTAGGGCTTATATGGGACCTATAAGCCCTAGCTTACCGAGGTCAGCAACCGCGATACGACAATAAACCCATGCTTTAGGGTTTATGTAAACCCTAAAGTGAGCCCTTTTTAAAAGGTTGACATGGAAGCTGATTTGGTGGGAGAGCAGGTTTGACCATTCGCGTCGATACGTTCCGGGCAGCTGAAGGTTACATTGTTTAGTCGTGGCTAACGGTGCCGTAACGGACAGTGGCACACAGGGTTACCCGCGTGATCACAGGGCAGCGGCTGGTACCGTACAGTTTATATAGAAGCAATACGTAAAGGATATCGGATGTATCACCAAAACATCCGCAGATTCAATGTCTGGAAGTTCTTACTGGAACCCTCCGCCCCGTAGAAAGCTGGCAGTGCAGTTTTGGCCTGCGGCTGTGGCCTGTCGCCATGTTTGCGGGCATCAATGCTCGATGAAGCATGGGGTTGGTCAGAAGCTTTGGGCTTTGCGAGGGGGTGCGGTTGAGTGCACGGGGCGAGAAGGGGGGGGGGGGGGGGAGGGGGTTGCTCCGCCTCCGCCCGCTGACGGCTGCCGCCCCGTCCCCGCCCGCCTGGTTGCCGCGCGCAGATTGCGCTGCAGGCGCTGCGGCACATGGCGCTGCACCGGCCCAACCTGAAGCCGATCGGGGAAATCCCGGGCGCCATTGCGCTGCTGGTGTCGCTCGTGGAGGTGGGAGCCCCCCCCCCCCCCCCCCCCCTCGGTCTCCTCCCCCCTTACTCGCCACCCAAGATTCCCATACCGGAATGATCCAACAGATGATTCCCAGGCCATAAGGTGCGCCATCTCTGTTACATTCTAAGTCCTGTCAATGGGGCGAGCTCGGCGAACATGCCAACATGAATTCCGGCGCGTGCGCGT
Organism: Tetraselmis striata; assembly: GCA_006384855.1. Classification (NCBI taxonomy): domain Eukaryota; kingdom Viridiplantae; phylum Chlorophyta; class Chlorodendrophyceae; order Chlorodendrales; family Chlorodendraceae; genus Tetraselmis; species Tetraselmis striata. The sequence continues at coordinate 127,378 of VCJN01000598.1, read as the reverse complement.
CACCATCAGATGCAGTGCCATGTTTAGGAGGCAGCAGAGGGCACCGTCCTCAGCCAGCTGACCCACATCCAAACCCTAGGCCACATCCTCGGTTGCTGATCCTCGTGTCTCGAGTCAGGCCGAGGACATGGGTCATTGGGGTCATCCCCCCCCGCCCTCCTCCCCGGAGCTTGATTAAATATGCGCTCCGCCGGCCTGGGGCGCAGCGCATCACTGTTCATAGACTAGAGCACCCACCCGGATGCCATCAAAGGTCACATACCTGGGCGGCCTGAGAACGCTGTGTGCCGGCCTGAGCTGAGCCATGCGATGTATGTGCCCCCCCCCCCCCCCCCCCCGCGGGGGGTTGCGGCAGAGCGGGAATGAGCAGGAGCAGGAGGGCGCGGCGCGCGCGCTGTGGAACCTGGCCTTTGACGACAGCAACAGCAGCCAGATCGCCAAGGGCATCCGGCCGCTCATCGCGCTGGTGCGCACCGGCGGGCCCAGCGCCAAGTCGGCGGCGGCGCGCTGCCTGAGCATCCTGGCGGTGGAGGACGAGCACAGCGCGCGCCTGGTGGACGAGGGCTGCATCGGCCCGCTGGTGGCCATGCTTTCGGGGAGCTCGGGGGAGATCGAGGCCGCCGCCGGCGCGCTGGCCAACGTCGCGTACAACCACGAGTCGCGCAAGGCCATCGCCTCCGCGGGCGCCATCGGTGGGCGCCTGAGCCCCCCCTCCGCTTCCTGCCGCCATCTCCCCTCCACCTGCCGCCACGCCGGGGAGGGGGGGGGGGGGGGGGCAACCCCGCCTTTGCTTTATGCTTGACAATGCGGGATTGGCGCTCCAAGTTGGCGGCAGGATGGGCTTCGCACTTGGAGGCCGCGTTGATTGCACCCTCTGAATCGAAGGGGTGGAGTGTTGACACATGCAGTCGTTGGGCAGCGCGGTGTCCGGCATCCACCCGTCACGTGCAAGCCATCCTGTGCCGGCATGCTTCACCCATCCGCTGTGCCCAACCGACCACCGACCGACCCCCCCTCCCCCCCCCCCCCCCCCGGCCCCCGCCTCTATCCCCGGCCAGAGCTGCTAATGAAGCAGGTGACGAGCGCCGCCGCCCAGCCTGAGAGCGTGGTCAAGTGGGGGATGGTGGAGATGGTGTGCCAGTGCCTGGAGAACCTCGCCTTCTCGGACAACGTGCGGCCGGTCGTCGCCACGCACCAGGGCATCTCCGCGCTGCTGTTTGTCGTCCGCCACGGCACTGAGGAGGCGCAGGTCCGCCAGTCTGCTACCTGTCCATGCGTCACTGCGAGTCTGCGGCCTTCGCGCCTCCCATGTTGGACAAACGCGTACCGCCTGCTGTGACTTCATCATGGTAGCTCACCAGTCTATTAGGACGGAAGCTCGGCGATAAGAAATGGAATGGAATAGAATAGGTGAATATGTGTTGAGAGATTGGATTGTTCCGAAAGAGAATTGAGAATTGTATCGTTGTGGTCGTACTGCGAATCGATTTCGGATAGCACTAAGTACATTTTTTGAGTTTGTATGGCCCATTTATTCAAGAAAAACACACGTGCGTTGTTCTTATTATAATCTAATAATATAGCAAAAGAGGAATGCGGGTCGATGCGTAACCTTACGATAAGATGACGTTAGTTACACCACACTCGGAATGCGTTCACGGGTATTAATAGCGCGAGTACTCCTGGCATTCGTTGGTACATGTAGTATTAGATAGTTTCATGTAGTATAGCGTTAGGATGTATTGCAGCAATATTGCAGACATGAAAGATTACGCAATTCTTTCTATCGCGTCCTGTCTGTTATAACGTTGAAGCGTCAGCAATGATAAGACGCAGAGCAAAGAATGATACCAGAATATAATAGATATAGAAATAGTAAAAAACGGCAGAAGGGAGGCAGAACACGGCACCGCCTTTTGGAATGTTGTCACCTACGCACTAGTGTAGATAAAGCGTGTTGTTTCAACTGCTGACACGGCTTGTCACCATTGCCCTAGTCCTGCATTACTCGCTGCGACCACCGCACGCAACGAATCCCGTTGCTGCGTTCCGCTGCGCGAAACGTTGCGGACGTCTGAGGCTGACCCGCTCCGCCGCTCCCCTCCTGCAGATCAATGCGATGAATGTGATCACCAACATCGCCACCAACGACACCCACCGCCTGGTCGTGAAGGACGCCGGCGGCATCCCCATCATCGTGCAGTGCTTGAAGGTGCGCATCCACTCTCTCAGAGGAAGACGCGCCTACGCGCAATGGCGGCGACGCATTCCCATCCAAGAGCTATGGGGCCGGTGTCCTGTTGGACTCAGTACAGTCCATCGCCCTCCATTGAACTGTACATTGTGGAAGAATGCACATATAATGCAGTGCGAAGTACACAACCAGGAGCACCGTGCTTCTCTGGATGTGCGGACTGACGCCGTGGCATGCCCGCTGCCCAGCAGGACTCCTCGGCCGGGCTGCGCGAGGCGAGCGCCAAGGCGCTGTGGAACCTGAGCTACATCGGCGAGAACCGCAGCGCGGTCGCGGACGCCGGCGGCGTGGAGCTGCTGGTGGACATGCTGCGCAACGACGACCCCGACAAGCACGCCGCGGCGCGCGCGCTGTGGAACCTCGCCTACGCGGAGGGCAACCGGCTGCGGATCGCTCGCGTGGGCGGCGTCCGCCCGCTGGTCACGCTGCTCAAGAGCGACAACTGCAAGGCACGAGCTCCCCCCCCCCCCCAACCTTTATAAACCTTTATATAGACCTTGCTCTATCACCATTAAACATACATACACATACATACATACATGTATAGGCGACGGACTATAGGTATATGTATGTGTATATGTTTATATATGTAGTTGCTATATATGTATACATATATACTTACATAAATACGAAATACATCAATACATGTATAGTATGCATGCAGTCGCTATATACACACGTACTTATGTGTGTGTGTGGCCTGTCCCACTAGTATGATGAACTCCGGTTGCCGATGCACATTATAAAATTGACCTCTTATTGTGAGCCTCGAATTTGGCCTGCGTGCAACCTAAAAGAGCGTTCGCCATACTGTAGTTCCGCCATAGCTTCGTCTGCTTGTGACTTGTGACAGGCAGGCTTGCCATGGCTTCCCTTTTTCCCGTGAAGACTGTCTATACCATGTGAAGACCGTGCGCATCCCCTGTATCTGTTCACACATTGAATAGCGGCACGGCGGTGCACGGAGCAGCACGACCATCGGGTCTTGGCACTTGAGGGGGGGGGGGGGGGGGGGGGGGGGGGGGGGCTGCTCACAGGATGCCGCATGTGGCGCCCGGAATTCGCAGGAGAGGGAGGCTGCCACCAAGGCGCTCGTCAACCTCACACAGAACGAGGGCATACGGCACGAGGTGTTATATTCCCATCCCCCCCCCCCCCTCCCCTCTCCCGGTGAACCCGCCGTCTACCGAGCTTTCCCGCCGACTGCGACGACAGCTGACCGCTGCGCTCCGGCGGCTACGGTGCAGGTGGCCGAGGCGGGCGCCATCCCGAGCCTGGGCAAGCTGGTCAGCAGCCGCAGCGCGAGCCAACGCGCTGCGGCCGCGCGGGCGCTCACCAACCTCGCGATGCACCCCGAGAACCGCGCGCAGATGCAGGCGGGCGGGCTGGTGGTGCCGGGGCTGGTCAAGATGCTGGCCGTGGTGCCGCGCACGCTGCCGGACTCAACCCAGAAGGAGGTGCGCGCGCCTCCGGGCCGTACCCTACATTCGGGCAAAGTATACCCTATCTTGTAGCGACGTATACCCTAACTTCCTGACATGACACCGCCTCCTGCCCACGAAAGAATCACGACATTAGGGTGCATGGAAAGTGGGCTAAACACCCTAAACTTTCACTCGAAAACCTAAGTTGCGGCTATTTCTGGCTTGAGCACATACATAGACATTTCACTGCATGTCCCTACTCTGGTACCCTGATCCCTTTTCCTAGATTAACAATGCGGAACCACTCGTATCTGCATACCCAAGTTTACCCTAGCGCGCGTCGCCCCCCTGATTGGCCTCCCGTTGCTCGCTGAGCCAGCCCCCCCCCCCCCCCCCCCCCCACTCTCCTGGACCCGCAGCTCCACGTCACGAACCTCGCGGCGCTGCGCGCGCTGCGCAACATCATCGCCGACGAGAAGCCCCGGCACAGCGCGCGGGAAGCGGGGCTGCCGCCGGTCCTTAAGGTGCCCCCCAACCCATTCCGACCCATCCCCTTCCCTTCCCTTCCCTTCCGACCCAATCCCCATCCCTTCCGACCCAACCCCTTCCGACGAGGGACCCCACGCAAACACGCCCACACCCTCCGACCCTAAATCTTGTCTCCCATCGCGGCAGCACTTCGTCTCACACGCTCTCGTACCAGTAGCACCCAGAAAGGCGCTCCGCGGCAATGCGGTCACGATAGCACTGTGTCTCTTCCGAGATTTGGATTTCAATCAAAAAATCAATTTCAGTGTCACGTCTGGGAAAGGAATGGCCTGAAACGGGCGGCGCCTGGCGCGACGCAGGGGCTGATGGAGGACGAGATGACGGACAAGGAGACGCGCGACGTGTGCGTCAAGATCCTGAGCGACCTCTCCGCGGACAAGAAGCAGGCGATGGGGCGGTTTAGCGTAGTCACCGCCAACGGCGACCACTAGCCCGCCATGCCACCTAGCAGAGTAACCTCCAGTAGCGGCGGCGGCGGCTGCGGCAGCGGCCAAACGCCCGGTGTGTTTGACCCCATTAGCATGAATCCCCCCCCCCCCCCCCTCCAAACCCTCCTTCTAAAAGGTATGTAAGCACGTCACACAGCAATGCGCATCATCAGGGTGTTTGAAATTTGAAAATTCTCACGACTTTGTATCCTGATTACGGGGGCCGAAGCGATGATACCAACCCAACCTACCAGAACAAGCCATGTGCCCGATAGAGCTCAAATATAGGCGAAACGATCACGAAGCTCCAATCGTTGCGCTGGCACCCACTTCCTGGGAGCAAAAACTGTGGGTTCTTACGAGCGCGTCGGCACACGTAGTCTTTGATGCTAAAAACAAGATCTAAATAAGGCCAGCTGTCTCACGGCCCGGCCGCACGAACCCGCATAGTGAACGCGCGAAGCTTGCAGCCCACTAAAGGCCAGGTCCCTCAGCTACCAGGCGTAGTACCCGTCTCCTCAGGATGTCGAAACAGACATTCAAAATAAATGTCTCGGTCAATGGTTGATAAAACCCTAAAATCCTAAAAAACCCTAAAACCCTAAACTGGTTGGTCACTGGATGCACGGTTGCGGTGCTGAGCATTGTTGCCTCAGAAACCTTGACTTACTCATGTGCATGCAGCCTCGCCACATACCCGGGCCTCTACCAGGTCCATCATGGAGATGGCCACTGCTTCGGCCGGCTACCGGCTGCTGCCCATGATCACTTGGGGCTTCAACCTCCGCTGCCACCAATCCACCGACTGCCCCCCTCCCCCCTCCCCCCAAGGCAGGTTTGGTGGCGGCATGTGGGCCGGGGCCGCGCCGATTTTCTGCAGAGATGGAAGGATGAGGCAAGAGAAGATCAAAACCAAGAATTAGCAAAATATCATGATCAATAAGCGGCGGTTGGATCCGTGAGGGAGCCCCACTGCGATGGTTGTCCACCCGTATAGGAGCGTCGCTCAGCCTGCCGCCCGCTGCTTCGGCACTCTCAGCTTTGTCAGGGCCCCAAGGCATGGGCACCCCCCGCTGGCTGCTGGGATCCATCGGCATTCCTCCTCTCCTCCACCCTCCTCTTTCCTTGCACATGAACCCCTGACCGCGCCTGGCCCGGGAGCCCCGTAGTGGTCGGGTATGCAAGGCCTCAAGACATTTCACCGCGCCGTCTCCCCGGGAGAAGCCCGGGGATACTGCACGCCCCTTCAATGGTCCCATCGCCACAGGCGCCAAGCAGCCGGCGGTCACTCAGCAAGCAGGCAGGCAGGCAGCTTCCTCCACGCGTCGATTCCCAACGGAGTATTTCTCATGCAATGCCACTGCGCTTGGCAACCTCACTCCTGCCGTAACGGCCCGCCCCAGAGCAAGCTCCCACGGCGTCCGCAAGTGGTATAGTAATGGGTCTAAAAGGAAATAATAGAATGAAATGAAAGCGATATAGATACAGGGAAAACGGCGAAGATAATAAAAAGGAGATACAAAGGAGGATGAGGTGAAATGATAGGGTGATGCAGATAGGGGGATAGAGGGATGGGGGCATGTAGGGAGAGAAGGGGATGTGAAGTTGAAATGATGGGGGATCCAGATAGTGGGGTATTGGGATGGCAAATGGGTCATGATCTCCGCTGCAAACATCACATGGCTAAATAAATCATTAATCGTAACTACATCATAAATAACGTTTTCGAACCCCCCCCCCCCCCCCCCCCCCCCCAACGAAACGAAAGAAGCTATTCAAACGGAGAAATGAATCAGAATAAAGCAGGAATACAGCACAGCACAAATACTCTGACGCGAAGGTGCAAACAATTCATTGTTTTTTGGTTCCGCGGACCGCATTTAATTCTACGATATATCAGGAAAATACAGACCTGGACAGAAATAATGATTGTACGACAGAGGAGAATATAACGAGTAATAAGGGATGAAAAGGTATTATGATGGGGTGATGTGTGTTAGGACGGGACAGGGATAGATAGGGAGGGGACTATAGACAGCAGGTTCTCAGCTGCTCACACCAGCTGCGTGTTGTCCTGCGCGCCCACCCCTCCCCACCCTCTCATCGACACGCGCCGCCTGTACGAGATGGCTGCCCCCGCGTACACACTCGGACAACAATCACCCAAAAGCTCCCCCAGGCACACATGATGGGGTGATGTGTGAAGGAGGAATAGGGATGGGACTATAGACAGCAGGTTCTCAGCTGCTCACATCGGCTGCGTGTTGTCCTGCGCGCCCACCCCTCCCCACCCACTCGTCGACACGCGCCACCTGTACGAGCTGGCTGCCCCCGCCTACACACTCGGACAACAATCACCCAAAAGCTCCCCAACACCCAGGCTGCCAAACTGCCCACTGCGCATCAATGTCTCGGCGGACGGGGCGTTGGCAGCACATCAGCCCCCATCGGGCAGCAGATAACCGTGGCCTGATGCGCGCCCGGATGATCTCCATCTCTTGACTTTTAATTTTGCCAGCAGTGGACAGGGATCTGCGGTGGTGACCTTGAAGCGAAGCTGAGCGGCGAATCAGCTGCATGGGGAGATTCCTCAACCCCCAATGTGACACCCTCTGACCATGGGCAATGGGCTGTCAGCTCTGCCCCCAATCGCACAGTATCGGGTCTCAATGTCACGTGGGGGCAGAGTTGACTCAGCTTCCTTGCCTCCCTGAAACGGTGTCCACCATGGTCACGCTACCTAGCCGGGCGCAAATGGCCGTCGATGGGGGTAGACGGGTGAAGGTGGTGGGCAAAATATTACAGGCCTCCTGTGCTCCCCCTATACGCCACTAATGGGAGTTGCTGTTTGCTACCATGTCCGCCTGCGTCACCGTTTGCTATTGGGATACGCAGAAAGATGGCAGGAGCTGAGAGTGGTGGCGGCGGGGAGAAAAACTGATGGTGCCCGGGCTTGAAGGCTGATGCCTAGACATAAGCTGTGTCCATCGAGATGATCGTGAGGATTCGGCTCCCAGTGGCGTGATGGCACTGGGGTTGCTGGACTGGTGATGGGTCACTTGGCGAGGCGTTGCCTCAGTTGGAGTAGACGAAGTAGGTGGGGATGTGGGTGACATTAATGCCGTTGAAGTCGGTGGCGCCGGCGATGGTGTAGGCGCCCATGCGCGGGAAGAGCAGCCAGTCGCCGTTGCGCAGTCGCGGCAGCTCCGTGTCGGGCAGCACTGCGTCGAGGCCGTCGCAGGTGGGGCCAAACACACAGCCGCGCGCCAGCGCCGAGTCCTCCGGCCCCGGGGTCGGCAGCAGCGGGGAGCGCAGCGTCTCGCAGGTTGGCTCTGCGTGGTCGTACAGCACGCAGTTGAAGGAGCCATAGAGGCCATCGGTGACATAGTAGTCGCGGAGGGGGGCGCCAGGCGCGTCTGTGGGGGCGGCACGCTCGCGGTGGCCCATCACCGCCGTCGCCATCAGCGCGGCGTGCTCCGCAAAGAAGCGGCCCGGCTCGGCGATGACGCTCACCCCGCAGCCGTCAGGGAAGTGCACGTCGAGCGCAGCGTTGACGGCGTCCGGAACACCCAGCATGTCCACGGTGCCATCGTCGCGGAGCTCCGCATTCATGCCACCACCAATGTCGAGGATGGTCATGTCGAAGCCGCGGGCGGCTGCAATGTCGAACACGATGCGCGAGCGCTCAATGGCCTCCGCGAAGGAGGCAGGGTTCTTGCTGCCGCTGCCCACATGGAAGGCGACGCCGACAACAGACAGCCCCAGGGAGGCGGCTTGGTCCAGCAGGGCTGCGGCGTCCTCCATGGTCTCCACGCCGTACTTGTTGCCGAGGCCGCAGCGGGCCTCGGGGTCATCAGCGCGGATGCGCAGCAGAAGGCGCGTGTCGGGCGAGTGCTCCGCCGTCTTGATCAGCTCGCTGGCGCTGTCAAACACCGAGACAGAGACACCGCGCGCCGCCGCGTGGCGGATGTCTCGCGGCAGCTTGCAGCAGTTGGCAAACACGATGCGGTCTGGCACCACGCCCAGCCCCAGCACAAGGTCCACCTCGCCGCGGCTGGCACAGTCGAAGCCAGCGCCACACGCTGCAAGCGCGGAAAGCAGCCCCGGGTTGTGGTTGCACTTCACGGCGTAGTGCGGGTGCACGCGCGGCATCGCGGCACTCCAGGCGCGGTACAGGCGCGCAACAACGCCGAGGTCATACAGGTAGAAGAAGTCGAGCTCCAGAGGGTCCGAGTGGCGCACGATCGCCTCCGCCTGCTTGCGCAGGCACGGCAGGCCGGGACTTGCGACGGGGACGGCTCCCAGTGCCGCCAGCACGCCGGCCATCTCGACCGAGCCGCCAGCAACATCGGTGAGCTTGGCGACCAACGCAGCGCCGGCCTCGCCGGATGCCAGCGGGCAGGCGGGCGAGCCGTCCGAGACGGGGCTGTCGGCGCTGTCGCCGGCCGACACGCTGGCGAAGGTGGACAGGCTGCTGCTGCTGGAGCGCAGCGAGAAGGAGAAGTTTCGGCACAGCGGACCGGAGGGCGAGGAGGGCTGGCCGGGCGCCCAGACGTCCTTCGCCAGTCGATTGCCGGCGAGGTACGTCATGTGGCCGCCGATGTGCTGCTCCTGCGTCGCGCGGTGGCACTCGCTGAACTCCATCGGCAGCCCCAGCCTCGCGTCCCAGGAATCGCCGCACACGGCAAGGTCGGTCGACATAAGCACGCTCATCGCCTTGGGCTCGAAAACCGCAGCCACGCGCGCCACCAGGTCGCCGGGGCAGTAGCTGCCGGCGGGGAAGCCGCAGAACTCGACGCTCGCGTAGCTGCACGCCTCCTCGGGCGTGATATGGATCGTGAGGTAGCCGGGACCCTCCAGCCCGTTGAGGGAGTAGCCACAGGGCTCGAATACATACGCGTCGAGATCGGCATAAGGCGCGAGGGCGCGAATGCCGCTGTCGCGCGTGGTGTCCTCCACGCTGACGAACTTGTCGTCCCGGAAAAACTGGGCCGCCTTGGCACGATCTAGGCCGGTCATGCAGACCTCCAACGTCTGTGTGGGCCGGGTGGCCGGCACGTCCGCGCCCGCGAGGTACACGTGCCACTGCAGCCCGCGCAGCGGATCACCGAGCACAAGCGCGCGGCCGCCCTCCAGGCCCAGGTGCCCGAAGTGCTGGTCCAGGAAGCGCGCCTCGTCGCGGAAGTACTTGTGCTCGCCGGGCTGCGCGTCGGGGAAGAGGTAGTCGGCGCGGCTGTACTTAACGCGCACCGCGTGCATACCCACCTTTCGTGCGTGCTCCAGTAGCTTGGGCACGCCGTTGAGCAGCTTGGTGGTGCCGCAAGTCTTCAGGATCACCTTGAGCGGGTACACGAACAAGCTGGACTCGGATAGCACGTAGGCGTCGAAGTAGGGATTGGAGCGCACCGAAACGATTGTGCACTCGGCCAATGCCAGGACCTCGTCCAGAGCTGCGCGTGGCAGAACACGCAGGCCCAGCTGCGCCGCGTCTGCCGGGCGTGAGCAGAAGTCGATCTCGATGCGCTTCTCAGAACCCTCAAAGTGAGGGCACGGCAGGACCTCGTCCTCCAAAGGAGCCATGGTGTTGGCAAGCGCGGACCGGAATGCGGGGCAAGGGCTGGAACCTGCGCCTAGGGTCGGCGAGAGGAGCGCAGAGGTTGCTTCTCTAAGGCGCGCGTGGGATTCTTCAAGATATTCTAAGTCGGCAGCTATCAACTGCTTGTGGTGTGCTCCTCGTTAGCGATGTCAGGAGGGCTTGCGCAGGCACACGGGAAGGCTGTCCTTGAAGCTCTCTGCACCACCCCACGGGCGGACGTCCTCAACCTGGAGTGTGTTGACCAGAGCACGGTTCAGGCGTGGAGATGCTTCGCACGGGTGGCTGCACTGCTTCGCGCACGCGGGAGAGCTGCAACAAAAACCACTACTGTCGCTTTCGCTAAGATCCATTGACTTCGTTGGCAAAGTGGTTGAAGGCCGCCAGTTTAGCGGCTTGGAAAGCTGCCTGGTGCTGGCAAGCGTGTCTTCGGGCCCAGGCTGCGTCGGGCGGACGGATCGGATGGGAAGCCGAGGGCTGAGGCAGGTAGGACGCGGCGGTGGCGGCGGCGATACAAGGTGGCGGCGGCAGCGGCGGCGGAAAGAGCGACCCACACGGAAGCGACGAGAGGCGGCTGCCGCTTGGAGTCAGATATGCTGGATAAACAGCTCAATAGTTGCCCTGATGGGCGAGAGGATAGGAAGCTCAGGTAGGTGAGTAGAACGCAATGGGTGCGGCCGCCGATGGGGGTGGGTGTGCGCCCAGATCAAAATTAAGTCAGCTGGTGATGGCTGCTGGATTGATGGGCTGGCGGATGATGCACTTGGGGAGTAAGGCGGGCGCGGGCGTGCGCGGGGCCCAGCACGCCGCGCACTGTAAGCACCGAAGATTCGCGGAAGGCCGCTGCTGGCGGCGGCGACGCGGCGCGCAATAAGGACCAAGGAATCAAGGATGAGCAAGTGATAGTACTTTGCTCGTAGTAGTACTTTGCCCTCGCCCGGCTGTATACCCCGCGTGTAACGAAACGTCCAAACCTATTAACCACGTAGGATCATCAGGAAGTGATTATCCCATACGATACGGTTGTAACGTTACACGGGCAGCACCTGGGGGTATTCCAACTGGTAGCACTATCGATGTAATAATAGTGCTGTTGCATCTAAAGTGATGAATCAGCAGCAGCACATGGATTCCAGTATTAAGGACTTTAGTATCATCGCTATACGAACATGTTTTACGTATCACTATTAATCCTTAATACATAGCGACTATGTCTCACTCTGCGCGGCATTTTCGTAGCATCATCGTTGCCAGCATCAGCGTACATGTAAGGATTAGCAGCATTTTCATCCGCACATTCATCTGCTGCTGCAATTGGTCGCTATCAGTACTCTGCTACATACTACGCCCACCTACATTATGTTTACTGGCACTCATACGAGGCCGGAAAAAGGCCGGGAAAATGAGGAAAACGAGGCCGGGCAAATATGGCCACTCCGAGCCATGAGCCACATACAAATGACTGGAACGTTCCAGGCGTTCGAACGAATCGGCCGGAGCCTCCTCGTACCAGTACCTTTTAGGATGCGGGCCGCTTTTAGGCGGCTTGCTGTGTTGATTTTCTAATTATGGGGAACTGCCCTTTTTGTAATTCACACCAGTACCTTTTAGGCACTGACCTTTTTGTAATTCACACCAGTACCTGTACGCGTGGCCCGGACTGAACCGTGCACGCATCACTGCTCATCCATCCCGCCTCGCGCGCGGGATGCGGGCCTCATTGAGGCGGCTTGCTATGTTCATCTTTTAGTACTGCTGGTGGGAATTAACACCAGGGGCACCAGTACGCGAGGATTTATTCCTGCTGGCCGTTTTGTAAATAATCAAACCAACACGCCAGTGTGATGCTCGTACAACTGATACGGCACGAATCGTACTGTCTTCCAAAACTGACTTTATTGTACGTTTCGACGTTTCTGCTGGTAGTCCTTTCTGACGCGGGCGCTTTGGCAGGTCTTCGACTATCGAGGTAGGCACCGGTGTGAGTTACAAAAGGCCAGTAACAAATCCACCGCGAGCGACAATTAGCAGTTTCAACACGCAATCGAGCCTGGTTTTGCCAAACAAGGTGTGGAAGCTGTCTTACAAGGAAAAGCGCCAATTTATGGCTAGGAAAGTTCAGCGAAATGGGGGGAGAATGTCGGAGGAGGAGCCCGCAGGGCGGAGGCGGAAACGGGAGGGCGCTCGAAGGCAGCGAGCTGGAAGATAGCAGACGAGCTGCTGGTGGCTGTCAGAAATAGCTCCCCGGCCGGGAGCGCAGGGCTCGCGGGCGATGGGGCAGCCCGTACTGAAAGCCGATGGTACCGGTTATTCAACCGGTTGAAACCACTAGCAGACCGTACGGGTCGCACTAGGACAGCGAAATGTGTTGCGAAACCCCTTAAACACGTTTAGATCATTTCAACATGCAATCGAGTCTGGTTTGCCAGTTTACACGTGGTTCGTTTACGACTGCAAGCGTGGGATGTCGGCAAGCGTGCCGACCAGCAGATGAAGGGCGGAGGATCGGAGGATGTCTTGACTTGCAGAAGGGGTCACGCGCCGAGAGGTTAGGAACCTCGATCGAGGCGCAGGCGCAGAATATACGCGGACGGGAGATGTTGACGCCGGCGACATAGGCCGGACGTGTCTCCATCCCGACGGCGCCCTACATCATGTGCAACGTGCCGTGGTGGCGTGCGGGACGAGCCGGAATTGCAGGCTAGAGAAGCAGAGGTAGAAGCGGCCAAGTTTGGTTAGTCCGTTCCGTATGGCCATCGGTTGCTGGATGAAAAACTAGAGATGTTCAGCTTAGTACCCATGGTCTTGAACATATCTTGCCAGAATTCCGACATAAATCTTGGGTCTCGGTCAGAGATGAGTTTAGCCGGTAGGCCGAAATGACGAAAAACTGAGCGATGCATAATCTCCGCCAGGCCTTCAGCAGTAACTGTCTTCGTAGTTGGCTCAACAATTACTCGCTTTGACAGTAGACATACGAAAATCACTACTGAGTCATACCCCTGGCACTCCGGCAGATATGTGATTAAATCCAGGGATATTACCTCAAATGGTCGTGACGGTACGTCATGGGGCTGAAGTAAGCCGTATGGCTTATGCCGGGCCGCCTTAGTACGTTGACAGGTAGGGCAGCGTCGCACGTAGTTGGTGACAGTCTGTTTCATACGGGGCCACCAGTACAGTTCCACAGTACGCGCCAGCAGTCGTCGTCCTCCTGGGTGTCCAGCAGTAGGCGCGTCATGTAGTTCGTACAGTGCTCGTTGTCGCAGGTCCGCCACATTTGGTACGTAAAGTCGTGAGCCGTAGGCGTACAATAGACCATTACTGTGACGTACAAGCCAGGATGGTAAAGCTTTCCGCGATTTCAGGTATTCGTCGGAGTCATATGCGGTCTTGATTTCGTCGTAAAACTTGTTGTCCGCATGTAGTCGCGACTCCATAGCAAATAAAACTGAATTTATTTCGCAGTCAGCCTCGTTTTCTGACCAGTTGTTTAGCACATCTAGCTTCTGTAGCGCATCCTTCAAGTCGGGTCGCCAAGAGAGGGCGTCCGCATGATTGGCAGCTCCTCGCTTGCTTGTAGACGATGTCCATATGTCGTTGGTAAGGCGCAAACACTTGTAGCCATCGTACTTGCCGCGTCGACAAATCGCGTTGGCGAAAGAAGTGTCGTAGCGTGTCATGGTCGGTGATGACCGTAAAGCCCGCCGCTCCATCAAGGTAGCATCGGAACTTGATGAGTGCATCACGAACCGCTAACAACTCTTGCTCATGTACCGGGTAGTGAACTTCGTGTTTGTTCATCTTGCGTGCATGGTACGCAACATGTCGAAGTCCTGAGCCTTGATCTTGCAGCAGCACAGCTCCCACTGCAAATCCAGAAGCATATGTATACAATGTGTAACGGGCGTCCGCAGATGTGTCCGGTATACTCAGTACAGGTGCTCGTACCATTGCGTCCTTTAATGCACGAAACGCCGCATCATCACGAGGCGTCCACACAAACTCCGGTTGATTCTTCGCCAGGTCGTGCAATGGCGCCGCAATAGCCGCAAAGTTATGGATGAACTTGCGGTAAAAGCCAGCAAGGCCGAGAAAACCTCGTACGTCCTTTACTGTCTTCGGTACATGCCACTGTTGAATTGCTTCCACCTTCCGGGGGTCCATCTTGATCTGTCATGCTTCGACGATATGGCCCAAAAACTCCACGCTAATACTGCCGAACGAACACTTCGACAGCTTGATATGCAAGTGGTGTCGTTGCAACTCCAGTAGCACCAATCTGATGTGCTCGAGATGCTCTTCAGCTGTCTTGATGTAGATCAGCACGTCGTCCAGGTATACCACGCAGAATTTGCCGAGATATGGACTCAAAACACGGTTCATCATGGTCTGGAATCCAGCTGGGGCGTTTGTCAAGCCGAAAGGTAACACCACAGTACTCGTAGAGTCCATAGTGTGTCCGGAACGCTGTTTTGTGGATGTCTTCCGGTTTAATTCGTACTTGATGGTAGCCTTTATACAGGTCCAGAGTACTGAAAGTAGTCGCACCATGCAATGAGTCCAATAATTCGTCGATACGAGGAAGCGGGGTCCGGTCTTTCTTCGTAAGGTCATTCAATTTACGGTAGTCTACACACATACGCAGAGTGCCGTCTTTCTTACGCACAAATAAAATTGGGGCGCCGTAGTTTGACTTGGACGGACGAATCCACCCTTTTGCCAACAATTCCTCCAGTTGTGACCGTACCTCTTGCAACTCCGCTAGTGACGTACGATACGTTCGTTCCTTGCGGGGTTCATCGCTCTCCAGGTTGATCTCAAAGTCGA
Organism: Tetraselmis striata; assembly: GCA_006384855.1. Taxonomy (NCBI): domain Eukaryota; kingdom Viridiplantae; phylum Chlorophyta; class Chlorodendrophyceae; order Chlorodendrales; family Chlorodendraceae; genus Tetraselmis; species Tetraselmis striata. The sequence goes on along the minus strand of VCJN01000598.1, from coordinate 112,300 downwards.
ACTCGCGCTCCGGTGGCAGGTCAGTAGGCTACGCGATGATGTCTGCAAACTCCATAAGGGACTCCTTGAGCTCCTCGGTCCACTCGGTCGACTGGTCCGTGCGCAGCTCAGCTACCGCATCGAACACCTCGCGTACCGCAACAGCAAACAGTTCCTCGCCGCGACTCTTCCTCAGCTCCTTCGCCATCTTAGCCGCGTCTAGGTGGTAAACCGTCGTAGGTAATGTATACTGTTCCGCTGTAACAATGTGTTGTCCAGTCTTCCGGTGTTTAATATTTTAGCAGTCCAGTCGATGTCAGGATTAGCGACTAACTGTTTCCAGCCAAGGTTGTCTGATCTAAACGTGTTTATGGGGTTTCCTAACGGACTATAGCTGTCCTAGTGCGACCCGTACGGTCTGCAGTGGTTTGAAGCCGTTACCATCGGGGTTTGGTACGGGCTACCCCATCGCCCGCGAGCCCTGCGCTCCCGGCCGGGGAGCTACTTAGGACAGCCACCAGCAGCTCGTCTGCCATCTTCCAGCTCGCTGCCTTCGGCAGCGGCTTCGCGTACTTGTGCGCGCGAGGGTCACTGAGGCTGAACAAGTCCGCACCGAGGTTCATCCACCCGGTAGTGAGTCGTCGTGCCGCGCACATGCGTTACAACATCAGGCAGCGACAGACAGCCCCTCGGTAGTGTGGTTTTCCCTACTCGTGCGCCCGAGGTCGTTTTCCGTTTTTGCCCTGGCTTTGCAGTTGGGACGTTTTCGGATGGCGATGCGCACGGCAAGGAATTGGAGCTGGGGGGTCCCCGTTGGGGGGGTTTAAACCTCAACACCCGAAGTCGAGTCGCAATACAGGCCTTCGGGGCTCCCGCAGTGGAGCGCCCTCTCGCAGTAGTTAACTCTTGAGGTTTAGGTGAGGTGGACGCGCTCGGCACCATGGCCGCTGCTCGTCACGGTTGTCAACGACGACAACTACGCCCACCGCAACAAATCGGCGCGGACGGAGGAGGACGTCCGTGTCGTCGGGGCGACCACTTGTTGTCCCGCAAGACACTGCAACCCAGTCCCCGTGTCCTCGCAGCAGGGCGCCGTGGCATCAACGGTCGTTACATGCTGTGGTTTTCCGGACCACACTCGCGTAATTGGCCTGTTACATGGGTGGCGCCGCTCACGCGCCGGTGTTTTGAGAGGGCTCGTTGCCCTCGCCCCAATGAAGCTTCAGCAACGTTTGATGTGGTCGCAGTGGGAGGCGTTTGTGCGGCCCGTGCCGATGCGTCTCCGACGTCTCCTACTCCAACGTCGTCGTCACAAGGACCACGACAACCTGCAGCTGCCCGCCGGGGGGCAGCTCTACCACCTGGCGTGCCTGGCGTCTCGTGGTGTACGTAACTACTCTTGGCCAACTCTGGGTTTGGGACTTCGGCGGCCGTCGCTGGTGCAGCAGCAGCGGCCGCCTCGTCGTCACCCTCGCTCCGACATCATTGGCATCGTTACGGGCCGGCATAGGCTACAAGGGCCTCTACGCCGGCCAACCCGCTTCCAACGTCACGGCAACGCATCTGTGACACCACGAGCTGCCCGCCGGGGGACAGCTCCGCCACCTAACGCGACTTGTGCGTTTCGTGGCATCATCCTAAGCCTACGCTTTGTGGGTTGGTCAGCAGCCGTCGTTGGTGCAGCAACGGCGGTCGGCTCACCGCTCTCCGCGAAGAAAGACCCACGGCGACAGCTAACCGAGTCGGCGGGTCTTCTGCGACGTCGCCGACAACCGACCCCGACACACCTGAACCGGTACGGCACGACCACACAGGGTTCCACATTTCCGCGCCCTCAGCGTTGTGCGTTTCACCCGCCGCTCTTGGCGCAAGAGGGCGAAACAACCACCGCTGGTGATGACGGCATCAGTACATCGCTGTCATCGCGAGTTGTTGCGTGTCCACCCCTCGTAACGTGCATCGCCAGTACAGGTACAGGGTACGAGTTATCATCGCGTCGGGTACAGTGCACCAGTACTTCACCTGACTGTACTCGGCGCGCTCGCGCGCTCGTGCGCGCAGCTGTACTCGTCCTACTCGTGCCTGTGCCGCTGCTTTGCTGGGCGCTCGTCGCCAACTTGGGCTGTGCTACCCCCGCTGCTTCTACTGGCCTGCAGTTCCGGCTCGTGCCGCACGCCACCATGGCGCGCAACCAATGCTATAGGGCGCCGTCGGGAGACGGCGCCTTAATTCCGCGACACGTCCGGCCTATGTCATGCCGGCGTCAACATCTCCCGCCCGTGTCTGATGCGCCTGCGCCTCGATCGAGGTCCTCTTGGCGCGAGACCCCTCTACAACTCAAGACATCTTCCGCCTTGGTCTGGTCGGCACGCCTGCCGACTGTCTACGCTCGCAGTCGTAAACGAACCGCGTTTAAACTGGCAAAACCAGACTCGAATGCATGATTGAAATGATCTAAACGTGTTTATGGGGTTTCCTAACGGACTATAGCTGTCCTAGTGCGACCCTTACGGTCTGCAGTGGTTTGAAGCCGTTACCATCGGGGTTTGGTACGGGCTACCCCATCGCCCGCGAGCCCTGCGCTCCCGGCCGGGGAGCTACTTAGGACAGCCACCAGCAGCTCGTCTGCCATCTTCCAGCTCGCTGCCTTCGGCAGCGCCCTCCCGTTTTCCGCCTCCGCCCTGCGGGCTCCTCCTCCGACATTCCCTCCCCTTTCGCTGAACCTTCCTAGCCATAAAATGGCACTTTTCCGTGTAAAACAGCCTCCGCACCCTTTTTGGCAAAACCAGACTCGAATGCATGATTGAAACGAGAATACTGTCGAATACTGTCGAATACACAAGGTACATCCCTTGTCCGCTCGGTAGAGCGGTCGTCTCGTGTGCGAGAGGTACCGGGTTCGATTCCTGGCCGATGTACTTCGGCAATATCGGCCCGGCGTGTCCCGGGTTTACTCGGTTGATGCATTAGCCCTTCGGGGTTCGAATGAGGCAATGGTCTATGGGCTATGCCAGACCTACGACTGCAGTTGGCGCACGAGGTCAAGTGCTGGGGCGGCTTCGGCCGATGTCCCGGGGCGAACTTTACTTTACTTTACTGTCGAATACTGTCAGTACGCGCAAAATTTTCGGTTGCACCAGAGTCTACCAGTATTTTACAGTGTCGTCCTCGCAATTCGCCAGTAACGGTCAGTAGTCGGGTACCACTCGGTGAAGATACGTTGCACAAATGCGCGATGTGGAGTCTCCGCCACGTAATTATGATTACATAAGGGCTTTCACAAAAGCGCACTACAAACAGAACTAACGTCAACTGTGAAAGGTTGCCAGCAAAAAAGAGACATGAGCATGAAACCAAGGTCGAGCAGGAGGACATGGAGCCAAGAACCAAGAAGGAGCCAAGGGAACCACGAAATCACTTAGCTGCCAGGGACCAAAGGGACCCCCGCCCCGGGGTAAGCTATCAGCCGCGGCGAGGACGCTTGCAGCCAATGACCCGGGTCATAGCAACACATGCCGACGAGCGACGCGACGCAGGCGCAGGAGTACCATCACGTGCCGCACGCGCGGACGCGACCCCGCCAAGAACGTTGTCTGCATGTGCCATGTTGATGAGCAAGGAGAAACGGCGGCGCCACGCAGACAAGAGCTGGCCGATTTTTTGGCCAGTGTGTGTGTGGCTAGCTTTCGCGAGCTCCACCAAGAAAGCCTCGGCATGCGGGGCCAGCGAGCCGAACTCGGAAACGGCGAATGGAACAAAGCGAAGCATGCCGGCGGCGTTTCGGACACCCTCGTCATACTTCTGGATTTTGTGGCGCTCTGCAGCCCTCAAAGCAGTCGTTGGATCCGAGCTTGACACGCCGAGGATGGGGGCAATGGTGGTATCGATAGCAACCGTGTTTCCGCGGATACCGCCATACCCGAAAAGCCCAACATCGGCCGGCCGGCCGTCGCTGCCCTTCGGGAGAGAAACAAGCACCGACGGGTCCGTGAGGATCTGGACACCCACGCCCAGCGCGGACTTCACGTCGTGGCAAATGTCTCCGCCACGTAGTCGGACGTTACGGTTGACATATTCATCAATTTGTTCGCCGAAGCTCTCGTACCGTAGTGGGTAGCGTACTGTCTCCGTCTCCAGATAACCCGTACTTCGTGCCTTCAATAATTTCTTCCAGGTTGTCCATAGTGCACGGTTCAAAGGGGTCTTCGTAGGTACAGTATTACGACGAACGCGATACAGGTATACATGACACCGGTTGTCTCCCGTCCGCTGAGTGCCGAGGTACCGTAGATTGCTCTCCTGTACCCGGTACCCAGTTTGCTCGAGTAATCGTCGTACTGCTGTTGTCTCCGGCGTCGCATCCGTGTCGCCGCGCTTGCCTTCTGGAAACCAAATCAGTCCGCTGTCTTCTACAGTCAGAAGCACTCGTCTGCCATCGGTTACTATAACCTTCGAGTGCGTCCACTCAGGCTTCGGTGGGGTTCTCAGGTGCTGCGGTAGAAACCGTACGCCGGCGCCATCGTCAGCGTAGATCTGTGTCGCCCATCGAGTGGGGCCAACATCTTGTCTCGCACCTTCTATGCCATCGTTCGTTGGACACGTTAACACAGAAGTCTCCGCTGGTAACTCATCCACCAAACGAAAATTTATAAGTAGTCGAAACCACGGCTTACGCGACCATTTTGGGACCACAATAATTGCTCGTAGATGCGGATGCAATAACTTCTGTCGAAGGTAGTGGCCCAAAAATTCTTCAATTCGGTCATACGGGGCATTTAGCCAAATACGCCGATATTCTCCGAGATCCTGTTCCTGAAATGGGCGCGTCGGACAGCAAAAACTACCAGAAACTTGAGAATTCAGGCCGTCATTATCGCAAGCTCCGTCCAGGTCGCAGGGTCCGTATTTCTTCGTGTACTCGTGAAATAATTCGCGATGTACCATCCAGTCGCTGAAATCCTTGTGGAGGAAATCATGCCTCAGTGTCGTTCGAGGATACGAGGGCTGTACTTCTGTAGCCGTTTTAGCTAGGGGACAGTCCTTCACCCTGTCGCGCGCCGCGCGCGGCCGAATCACGTCTTAGTTTCCCGGCCGGGTCTTTCTGGGTCGATAATCAGAAATCTTCTTCTTCTTACTCGGGCACGCGGACGCAACATGACCTTTCACCCTGCAGATAAAGCAGCGTCCCTCCTTCTTAAATCTCTCAAACTCCTCCTCGGTCAATCGCCGCGCCATCAACAGGTCGTCTTCTTACTTGTTCTGTAGCCTCACCCTAAGCACTGCTGTAGTACTGCTCGTCGTCGTCGCCATCGTCGTCCATGATGTTCAGGCGCTCGCCACGGATCTCGCGGTGTACATCTATCTCCCGCTCCGCAGCTTCAACAACCAGGGCTGCCTGTACAGCTTCTGCGAGGGTCTTAGGGTTTTTCATGGCAACTTCCTTTCGAATATGGGGTTTCAGTCCGCGCTGGAAGTCGTGTACATTATCTTCCTCGTGACGATGGCATAACTGCAGTAGTTGCTCGCGGAAATAATTCGCGTACTTTTGTACTGTAGTCCGCTGTGTCGCGCGATCCAGATTGATACGAGCTTGCTTCGCCGGTGTACGTCCACAGAATTCGGTGATTAGTGCCGCCTCCATGCATGTGCGTAATACCGGTAAAACCGCCGCCAATTTCGTCGTGCGTACTCGCCACTTGCGCGTACCACCACTTCGATACAGGTCCGTGATAATAGCCAAATGCCCAGTACACGCTACGAGGTTCCTCCGGGTTTACGTTGTGATATTTCAGGTAACCCCGTGCATGACGAAACCAGTTCCGTAGCTCGTCGATATTCGTAGTCGATAGCTTCTCGATCTTCGTTGGTTTCACATCGCTCGGCATGAGCCCAGGCATGTCGCTGGTCCGGGCAGAACGAAGCCGGTCTCGCATCTTCTGCTCTACAGCTCGGCTCCGGTTCACTCGGTCGTCGAAATGACTGAAGCCTTGTCGCACGTACTCGTCCAAGCGGCGAATCTCCGCCGTTGCCGCCGTTGTAGCTCGCGCTACTTCTTGCATCTTCTCTTGCTCCGTCAACATAGTCTCGACTCGGTCGGCTAGTTGTTGAAGCATGCTCATCATGTTTGCGAGGGTCGGTTGCGTGCCCTCTTGACCTCCTCTGAGCGGAATCGGCGGTGCTTCGCCGGCAGTGGCCGCTACCAGAAAGCTTCCGCTGTCCTCATGTGGCGTCTCTCATGATGTAGCCATCTTTACGTCGCATACCGCTGTCTAAGCTCCGAAACCAAGTGTTAGGCTCTAGCATAAGCCTGTTCTTTAGGCCCTTTAGGATGCAGCGGAAGGATTTAGAAAGTATGGCCAATCTCTTCTGGTTACAGGGGTTCCTTGGTTATAGTATGTCTCTGAATTCTACCTAGTAGACTTGTCCGAGGCGGTATTTATACCCGCCGAGGTCATAGTCATACCTGTGTTATGTTAGCCGGGTGTCATGGGATACCCGTGATGTGTTAGCCACGTAAGGCTTGAGTCAGAGAACTCTAGAGAATTCCAGAACAGTCTTCGGCCTTACACTACTAGTATTTTCACCCGCAATACTAATATATACAGTCTGATGCGTGTGCTCGTGCCCACTCTGCGTCTTCTCATGTTACTGCTTCCACCCCGCAGTCGCTGTAGGGGACCTTTCTGATTGCCTTTTATTTTGGTGATTTCCGATATCGCCTTCTGCTGCTAGCTCATGTAAATACTAATATATACAGCGACTCCGCGGATGCGTAGTCGTACTACCTTTGCGGGGAGTAATACCTGCTAGTATAGCAGAACATCATGGCTAAAGGGAAATGTAGTATAACATTTTACAATGCATCGCGCGGGCAGTTAACTATATGCATCGCAGCAGCGTGAGCGCCGGTGACTAGCTCCTACCAATCCCCTCCGCTGCGAGCCGCCGGCGCCGGGTAGTGCTGTGCCATCGGGCGTCGCAACTCCAAGCGCCGTATTCCTGAGGACAATGCGGAGGGCTGAACCGCTGCCAAGGGGACTTGGGAAGAGGTGACCACGAGAGTGCGTTGCCACGCGTGTGGCGCCTCTGTCTCGAAGACTCGCTTCTAAGACACTTACGGATGGACGGAGGCGTGCGCCGAGCGTCCGCCAGACACCGCCGCGCCTGTCGTAGCCGGTGGTGATGGCGCCCCTGCTGCACCGTACGTCCGTCACGCCTCTGCTCCGTCCGGACCCGGTCAAACCGAAACGCGGGGCGAGTCGGGTGATGCATCGATGCCGTCGCCGCCGCCATCGCCCCCGCCTCCCTCTCCGCCGCTCCCGTCTCCCCGAAACGAATCAGCGAGCCCCTTACTACCCAGCCAACGGCGGGGAAGGGCGTTCGGTGTCATCTCATGGCGGCTTGGCAGCAAGCATGGCAGCGCAGGAGATGAATGCCAAGCTTCACGTGCGGGGGAGCTTTCTCGGCCATGTCGTCTCCCCCCCCCCCCCCCCCCCCCCCATGTTGCCCTCCCTGACGTCCCGTTATACCGACCATAGGCCCACCGCCGCCATGTGATAGCTAGCCGTGTGTATCACCCAACATACATATCAACAGCTCGAGATGGGATAACGAGGACGCAGACCCGGCGGATAGGGAGCATGTGATAAACGGCTCAACCGCGGAGGTGATGGTGAGTAGAAGTGCTCGGAGCATCTTACAGTGGGAGCAGCGAGCCGGGCTCGAGCTGCGGGGACTGTAGACAGGAAGAGAGTGACAGCAGAGCGCCCGGCGGGCTGGGAGACAGGCGCGCGCGTGCAAAGGCGCGCGCGACATGTGTCCGGCGGGTGCTAGGGTATCGGCCGGAGCTAGGGCATCGGGCAGATTCCAACAGCCTCCCCCTCAATTGTACACGGGGGACATCTTCGTCTGACCGCTGTGTGCAATTGGAACAATGGTCGGAATATGACGCTAATGTAGTGCCGAATAATCCTTAGTGGCAGTAATCAATAGCGACTACGTTATACATTCTTGATAGCTTCCGGGCGATGTGCTCCCGCGTGCTGCAGCGTGTCCCCGCCGTGTTGTCTTTGGCGGACTTGCGGCTTATCCGTTGCAGCTGAATATCGTCGCCAAGGGCGACGCCGCGAGCTTGGCGTCATCTTCGTGCCCTGGGCGGCGCGGGGCAGTGCGTTGCGCACGACGCTCTCCGGCAGCCTCTCAGCGAGCGGCGAGACTGCTGAGCACAGTCGACTCGCATAGCTCGGCGGGCTGCCGCTGTCGGCTGAGGACGGGTCGCCCCCCTCGGTCGACATCATGGCTTTGGCGCTCTTTCCGCTGCCGGGTACCTCGCGAGAAACGAGCCGGCTCGACGATGCGACGCTCCGATCGTAGATAATTGCATGAGCAAGGTGTTGCGGCGGTGCAGATCATACACAAGGTTGCATCCTCGGACCGTCCGGTAGAACGAGGCCGTAGTGCGTCCCCATGCCGGTAGGATGCTTGGGGAGACACTGGGGGCCTTGTCGGACATGCGAGCGGGACGTACTTGCACTGTGAGATTCAGATGTGACATACGGGTGACGAAGCACTACTACTAGCGACTATCATTTATCCGTGAAGGCTGCTGCTGGTGGCGGCACGTCCATCCAGTTACGTGCGAGTACATCCGGCGTTATTGCCGGCGGGCGATAAATCCTTTTTGTCATCATTCTGGTAGTCGTACCAGCCCGGTCAAGCGTTACATGGCACTGACGTATAAGGTACAAGGTTGTCCGCGTAGTACCGGGTAGTACGCGATATATTTATTAAGCCGGTACCGGGTATCTAGTACGAACCCTAGTCGTCCTGTGGATAACTACGACTATTAGTACATGGGAGCGCAAATCGCAGCCGTACGTATTTGGTAACACTGGGGAATTTTGTGTACATTATAGCTAGTACTGCTGAACGGGCCTGCCAGCCGTCCGATCAAAGGTCATCAGATGGGCGGTTTGGCTGCCATGTTTTGCCAAAGAGTGCTCACGTGACATAAATATTCGCGAGGGGGAGGGCGGGGGCAGGCAGCGGGTTGCCGAAGAATGTTTGAATTACAATATTCGCGACAGCTGCCATCGGGGAATGTGGCCCGGGGGGGGGGGGTGGGGAGGCGGGCGGGCGTGGTCCCCCCGCCGCCCCCGCGCCCCCCCCCCCCCCCCCCGCCGCTCCCGCCGGGGGAGTGAGGGGAGGGGGGTAAGGGGGCGGGGGCTACTGCTTGTTCTTGTTCTTGCGTGCCCGGGGGACCCTCCGCTTCGACGATCTCGCTGTCTCCGCCTCCGCCTCCGCCTCCGCCTCCGCCTCCGCCTCCGCCTCCGCCTCCGCCTCCGACTCCGCGACCGTCAGTTTCTTACCTCGGCGTTTCTTCACTGGCCTCTTCCGCTTCTTGTCATCCCTCAGTGTCTTCACCACCCCGGGAGGCTGTGCCGTCGACGACGCCGCCATGAGCTTCCTTACCTTCGCGTCGGGACGCCCCCTGTGCCCAGACACCCACAACAAGCCACAATCGTTTCGCCTTTAAGCGGCTGAGGATGCGGCCTCCTCGGCCACCACGAGTTGCGCCGCTGGCACTGTGGAAGCCTTGGCGTTGAGATGGGCCTTACGGCGCTCCCGGACGAACCTGCGCGCGGCACAAGTTAGCCACGAGTGGGTGCGTGCTAATGTGGAGGATGGAGTGTTTTGTTGCGCGCCCACCTTGTCACGCGTTTCCTCATGTCTCTCTCGTCCTCCTCGATGCCGGCGGCGCGGACACGCGAGACAACAAGGCTCGCCGCCCACTTTTGCCCGGGGGGGCGAGGTCGGCCATGGCGCTGTGAGCGGTGAAGGGGGGGGGGGGGGGGCCGAGGTGGAGAAACTAACACCCAGTCGACTACCGCCTTCCGCAGCAGTCAACGACACATCGGAGGCGAGGAGCAGCGCGCCACTACTATTTATATGCACGTATTGTCAAGAGCTAGTCGGTGCGGCATTGTGTCGGTGTAATTTCGCAAAGTTTATTGTTGAAGTAGCACGGCGTAATGGATACGGCGAGTGAATCCGGGATAATGTGTGCGACGAATGTGCGCGCGCAGCGTTGTGCGGCGGTGTGCGGCGGTGTGCGGCGGTGTGCACCGATGTTAATATAGTGTGAATATTATATCGGCCGTAGACGATCAGGTCTGGCGGTACCGCCCGTGCTTGTAAATAAGCGACAATGGATCTAGTCTCCCGCTAGTCTGTGCACCGCCAGTGCACTCCGCAAGCCTCGCCTCCATCCGCGTCGGAACCGGTAGTAAGTGTTGTTGTGTGCGCACATCGTGACAACATTACACGGTGGCAATTGCAATTATTAGCGGTGGATAATGTGAAGGCGTTTTCGAAATCGACAGAGAATGAGGCGGTGCTGGCGGAGTGCATTGGCGGTGCATAGAATAGCGTGTTGCTGGGGTTTTGGCTGCATCGGACGCCGTATTCCCACCCATCCGGCACGGAATGTCCGGTTTTCACACATTTGTGTGTTAATAAAGTGTGAATATTACGCGTCTTTTACGCTGGGTGGATGGGCATCCGGCGTCCGATGCACCCCAATTATTTGCAGCACGCTACTCTACGCACCCCCAACGCACTCCGCAAGCCTCGCCTCCATCCGCGTCGGAACCGGTAGTAAGTGTTGTTGTGTGCGCACATCGTGACAACATTACACGGTGGCAATTGCAATTAGCGGTGGATAATGTGAAGGCGTTTTCGAAATCGAGAGAGAATGAGCCGGTGCTGGCGGAGTGCATTGGCGGTGCATAGAATAGCGTGTTGCTGGGGTTTTGGCTGCATCGGACGCCGTATTCCCACCCATCCGGCACGGAATGTCCGGTTTTCACACATTTGCGTGTGAATATATATAGTGTGAATATTACGTACGCGTCTTTTACGCTGGGTGGATGGGCATCCGGCGTCCGATGCACCCCGAATCTCACCAACACGCTACTCTACGCACCCCCAACGCACTCCGCCAGCCCCGCCTCTTTCCGCGCAGGTCCTACGTTCCATTGTATGTATATACATACGTACATGTACTGCTCCGAAACCAGCCCAAACTTAATGAGTGCACAAGTGTAAATGGGGGGGGGGGGGGGGGGGGGGGTGGGGGGGGGGATGTGGCGGCGGGGCATCCACTCACACATACCCCGGCGATGCATGACAGATATTACATGCCGTGGCGGGTCGGCGGGTCTATTCAACTACACGTGCGACAGTGTCGTTTCGTGGAGCAGTATATGTGCCCGGCCTCATTTATACCGCCCCCTACCTGCGCTGCATGGTCCACCCCTACGAATTACTTAGCACAAACCGCCATTACTTAATAGGAACCTAGCACAGCCAGGCTTATATGCCCGCTTTGCCGATCAACTTCTACGCACTTTCCGTCCCTTAACCGCCGGACATGGGGGTTAAGCCGCCAGCCTCGGCAGTTGCTTAGCCAGACTTGGCATCCCGTACCGTGTCCATGGCTTCGCAGCTCTGCCGCCGGCACACGCCGAGTCCGGCGCTTGCTGCCGCGGGGTTGCGCACGCATGCACGCACGGTAATACGCCGCCGACGCCGCCACGCTTACTTCCACCACCTTCGCCAGCCGCAGCTTCGCACGCCTTTCCGCCGACATACGAAACGCACGAATCCCCCCCCCCCCCCCCCCCGTCCCCGCGTCATGTATATTATATTCGAGGCGACTATGCGGGGCGCAGCACACGCCGCGGCTTGGGTCGGCGGAGCGGCAGGCGGCGGGAGCCCTAATGGCCGGGCAGTATCCACACCCACACAGGCACCGCCGCTCACCTCCGACGCGGATGAACCGCCTCCCAAAGGAAACACGCCGGTTGGTGGTAATCCCAGCAGGCGTGGGGTGCCGGCGCCGGTACCGGTGCGACGGAGCTGTCGCGTCAGGAACCGCACCGCATGTGGAGCAACACATGGCGGTGCCGGCCCCACCTATGTCTAGGGCCACCTCCTCACAACACCCCGCCACGACGGCGTCGGCCACCGCCGACGGCGCCGTTGCGGGGGGGGAAGCCCTGCCAGGCGACGATGATGCGCCTGGTGCGCCGCGTCAGGAGGCGGAGGAGGCCGTGGTCGAGGCGACTGATCGGGCTGAGGGGGTTGTGGGGGCGAGGGGGGCTGCGCTCGCGCCACCCGCCCCGCAGCCACCTGCGGGACATGCCGACTTGCTCGTCGCCATGTTGACCGGAGCACTACGAGCAGTGGCGGGAGGCGGCCACATGCACTATCATGTGCGTGTCCTGGCCGGACGCCCGTCATGCGTGGACTGCGGCCAACGGACGGACTGGGAGTGTTGCTGCGACGGCACCCCGGCTTTGTGCGGCCCCAAGTACCCATGCATGGCGACCCATCAGCGGGCAGTCCCCTGCCCAACCACGGCCACGGTGAGGGCGGAGTTCCGCCATGTCAGGGACGCGTTCCACGACGCGACTCGCGCCGCCGTGTGTGAGGCTTCCGAGAAGGCACGCGCGGCTGGTAGGGTGCGCAGGGTGAGGCGGCGGATGGCCCAGGAGCTGAAGGAGAGCGAGACATGCCGTCAGTGAGGTCGGGCGCAATGTCATTGGGTGGGGCACACGGACGTGTAACACTTGCACTTTGCGCGTACTGCTGGGTTACATCCAAGCGGTGTCACACTATGCAACCGGAAAGGCTGCGTTGCTACTGCAAACGATGCTACGCCTCATTCGGTAGCAACCGCTGCCCCGCCTATCCCACAGCCGCTGCCCCCCCCCCCCCCCCTCGCGCACCGTCCTGCGACCTCGCGTGGATCCACGCCACCAGCAGCTTGCACTTGCACTTTGCGCGTACTGCTGGGTTACATCCAGGCTGCGTCACACTATGCAACCGGAAAGGCTGCGTTGCTACTGCAAACGATGCGACGCCTCACTCTGTAGCAACCGCTGCCGCGCCTATCCCACAGCCGCTGTCCCCCCCCCCCCCCCTCGCGCACCGTCCTGCGACCTCGCGTGGATCCCCGCCACCACCAGCTTGCACTTGCACTTTGCGCGTATGGCTGGGTTACATTTAGGCGGCGTCACACTATGCAACCGGAAAGGCTGCGTTGCTACTGCAAACGATGCGACGCCTCACTCTGTAGCAACCGCTGCCGCGCCTATCCCACAGCCGCTGCCCCCCCCCCCCCCCCCCCCCCCGCGCGGGATCCCCGCCATCAGCAGCTTGCACTTGCACTTTGCGCGTACTGCCGGGTTACATCTAGGCGGCGTCACACCGGAAAGGCTGCGTTGCTACTGCAAACGATGCTACGCCTCACTCGGTAGCAACCGCTGCCCCGCCCATCCCACTCGGGATGCTGAGAGCAGCTAAAGGGCACCGGGGGCGGGGCAAGAGGGAGCAGGGCCAATGATTGTGGAAGAGCGGGGACCCGCTTGCATGCCATCGTATTATATCTTGCACAATATCTGTTGCTGCACTCATATCTCACATCACTAGCTTAGCTATAGTGATTCCCCCCCCCCCCCCCCTCCCGCACCGCGTACGCACAAGCCTGGGTATACGCATCAACTGCCCGCCGGGATGAGAAACTGGTATTGGTAGTGTGTCGGTGGGGTGGAGGGGGGGCAAAAGAGCTGCCAATTGCTGCCAAGCTGGTGCGTTACATTGGGGCAGGCGCTGGGCAGACAATTGGGGCTCGCTTCAGAGCATTGTCTAGTGCCTATGCGGCTGCGCCGCCTCCGCCGCATGCAGACTGTCCGGGCTCACCAGCACCGCCACCTCAGTCATGCGGCCCTGCATCCCGCAGCCCGCCGCCGCCAGCCAGATCAGAGGTATCCAGAAGCCAATGCTGGGGTTGTTGCGGCATGACCGCATAGTTTTCAGCGGCTGCCGTCCACAGCTTGTAATGCATCCCTTTCCGCCGATTCCGCTGTATGCGCTGTCTTGGCGCCGCGCTGCCCCGGCCGCCGCGCCTTGGCGCCGCGCTGCCCCGGCCGCCGCGCCTTGGCACGGCGCTGCCCCGGCCGCCGCGCCTTGGCGCCGCGCTGCCCCGGCCGCCGCGCCTTGGCGCCGCGCTGCCCCGGCCGCCGCGCCTTGGCGCCGCGCTGCCCCGGCCGCCGCGCCTTGGCGCCGCGCTGCCCCGGCCGCCGCGCCTTGGCGCCGCGCTGCCCCGGCCGCCGCGCCTTGGCGCCGCGCTGCCCCGGCCGCCGCGCCTTGGCGCCGCGCTGCCCCGGCCGCCGCGCCTTGGCGCCGCGCTGCCCCGGCCGCCGCGCCTTGGCGCCGCGCTGCCCCGGCCGCCGCGCCTTGGCGCCGCGCTGCCCCGGCCGCCGCGCCTTGGCGCCGCGCTGCCCCGGCCGCCGCGCCTTGGCGCCGCGCTGCCCCGGCCGCCGCGCCTTGGCGCCGCGCTGCCCCGGCCGCCGCGCCTTGGCGCCGCGCTGCCCCGGCCGCCGCGCCTTGGCGCCGCGCTTCCCCGGCCGCCGCGCCTTGGCGCCGCGCTGCCCCGGCCGCCGCGCCTTGGCGCCGCGCTGGGTATCGAGTCCTCCCCTCCCTAGTGAGCGCGTCCACCTGCGCCTTGCGCTCGGGGCCGTCCTCCTCCGTCACCACATTCTGCAACCCCCACCGCGTGACGAACCACGCAGCTCCTTGCATGCGCTTGTACATGTGCCCAAGCACCGCCTGGGGACGCGAAGCTCCTTCTCGGTCATGATCGCCTTCACCCGGGCCTCCTCGAGCAGCGGACCGGCGTTAAGAATGGAAAACGTTTTCATGTGGTGCAAGCAGTCCTCCATGACCCAGCTGGACTGCACCGTCACCTTGCTTGACCCTGCAGTCATGGAGGGGAATGCCGTCACGCCCACGCCCACGCCCACGCCCGGGGGGGGGGGGGGGGGGGGGGGTTTACCTTTCGATTCTTGGACACTGCAAACGAAGGGCGCAACCCGCGTTCAAAGTTGCTGGGTATCAGGACTAAAGCATGGCGCCGGTCTTCCTGCTTCACAGCTCGGAACCCAATGTGGCCCTGCACGGTGACAAATTTCCTCCTGAAGTCCCTTCCCAAGCCAAAAAAAAACAGGTGGAACGGCGCGAGGGGGAAGAGGTTGACCATGCTGACATAGCCTAGGACCACATGCACATGGCACACGCCATGGCAACCAGTGTTCTGCTTGGCCTCCGCCAGCCGGGTTGTGTTGAACGCACGCCGGGCAAGGTGCGTGATTCACTGGACAAGTCATCGCCTTCATGGACGGTTACCAAGCGAGCCTCCCCGTCCGCATCCACAGGGGGGTGCTCCTGGGCAGCCGCCATAGCCTCCACAACCTGCCACGCCGACCGGGCGGGTGCGTGTGCTTCCATACAACCGCAGTTGAGTGGTGCCACCAGCACGCAGGCCGGGCCCACTCACCTCTGAACGCAGAAGGCCCACAATGTCCCCGTCCTCGAAAACAGCGCGCCACTGGGTCGCCCCGCCGTAGTCCTCCAACACCCACTCGGTAACGACGCCGGTTATCGCGCCGTAGTGCCATACTCCCCGGAACTTCTTGGCGATGACCTTCATGTAGAAGTCGCCGGGATCGCCTTTCCATATCACGCCCTCATCGCGGGTTCCACGCCCGCCGGCGGCCACGCAGGCGCGTCGATGTCCATACCGTCTTCGCCAAGGGGGTCCTCCCCCACGCCCATCACATCGTCCACCTTCGAGCCGCCGTCGTCCGAGACCGGCGCCGGCGGGCCGTTTCCGACGGCTGCAGCTACTCCTGCTGCCGCCCCTGTTGTTGTTGCTGCTGCTGCTGCCGCCCCTGCTGCTGCTGCTTGTGATAAGGCGGCCTTGCGGCGCAACTTAGCCGCACGCTTCAACGAGTGGTTACAGTTCGGGAATTTTAGGAAGTGCCGCTCTCGCGCCATCTTATCACATGTGCCCGTCACGTTGCCCCGGCAGTGCTTGCATGAGTACACGCCATCCTTCGACACACTCGCTATCCATCCCTTTGCCGGCATGCCTGCTGCCGCGCGCGGGGGGCGGGGGGGGAGGGGGGGGGGGGGGGGTTGAGAGTTGGGGTGGATGTAACCCACCACCGGCAGGCAACACAGATGCGAGTGCGCGGCTGTCCGCGCTTGATTCAACGGTGAGCGGCGGTGACCGTGAGGCGACCCCGTACTTCATGCGCGTGCTGGGGCGTTACACAATCATCAGCAGTTAGGGCGGCTGCATTAAAACGCGCACTTACGAACACCACCTACCGCCTACCACCTACCGTACCACTTACATCCGCCCACACCTCCGCCCGTCGTGCCGCACATCGCCGCACACCGCGGGGTCAGCGGTCAGCGATGTGCGGTCAGCGATGTGCGGCGATGTGCAATGAGTGCGTACATCCGCTTGTACTTAGCCCGGGTGCTCCGCGTCGGCGGGCGACACGCGAGCCCGCGTGCGCATATCAATTTGATGAAATTATGGAAACGAGAAATTCATATAGTACTTTACAGGTCGCGCGCGATAGTCGTCGCTACTGGGTATGAAATCCACGTCCCTCGTCCGTCCCGTATCGTCCCCGTATGTCGTCGTTCGTCACCAGTAGGGCACATTTACGTCACATCTGAATCTCACAGTGTTGCGGGCGGGTTGTTGTAGGCTAGACCTGGGTAGGCAGGCGCCTCGGCGGCTCGTGTGTGGTTCTCGCTGCGACGATCTTGGATGCTGGCTTATGAACGACGCGCTCCGCGCTGAAATGCTCTTGAGCTTTCTCTAATTTCTAGATTTCATAGCTAAGGACAGTGGTGGCGGGGTTCGACAAAATCCCGGGGACTTGTCTTGAGCGCAGCCCCGGAGGCTGGCTATCTCGATCCGGTAGGCGGAACCCCGATACGGTGTCAAGAGGGTTGTGTACTTGCCCCGGAGGCTCAGTGTGCATCCCCCGCCCCTCGTGGGCTTGTTTTCGGCGCTCTTGTGGCAACCGCCTCGGCCGCTTTTCGAACTCCGGACTCCGGACGTGCGCCGAACGCACGGACTTCTCCATGCACCCCGCTCGCGCTCATGTGACGTGTGAGGGCCCATAACCGAAACAACTCAACCGCGGAGGTGATGGTGAGTCGAAGTGCTCGCAGCATCTTACAGTGGGAGCAGTGAGCCGGACTCGAGCTGCGGGGACTGTGGACAGGGAGAGAGTGAAAGCAGAGCGCCCGGCGGGCCGGGAGACAGGCGCGCGCGTGCAAAGTCGCGCACGACATGTGCCTAGCGGGTGCTAGGGCATCGGTCGGAGCTAGGGTATCGGGCAGATTCCAACATGCGATGAAGGTGATTTACAGCGACGGCGACTCGGAAGAGCTAACTGGCTCAGAGATACAACCGCTATACCTGACGACACAGCAGCTGAGCGATTTCACTCATCACATAGTGCCTCAAGGCGCCATTGACGATGTACCGGCGGTGCGCCCCTTGCGCACCCACCGACAGTGCCTTCGGGGGGTGCTTGCCCGCGTTGTTGCCTCATAGTTAAGGTATTGGTAAGAATATCGCATTGCTGGCAAGGTGCAAACGATGATTTGTTGAAGATGACGGTTACGCACGCGTTCGTTTACATGCTTGCGCGCATGTGCACCTACAGGAGCTACGCGAACTTCTAGACGCCGACAGCGACGCCGAAGGCATTGTCGCGGGGGTTGTAGAAGACAACCCCTCTGACGACAGCCTCAGCGACAGACAGTGAAGGAGACGCTGGCGCGAGGTATGACTTCAGTACCGGGACCAGCAACGCTCGAGGGAAGTACGACGACTGGAAGAGGTGAGCATGTATCGTGTCGACCCCCCCCCCCCCTTCCCCTCCTGTGTGGTGTCTACTAGTCCGTTGCTAACACATGTTCCTCCACCCCCCTTCGCAACAGACGCCATCAATTGTACAATGGTGCCGACGCCACCCTGATGGAGGCCGCGCTCAGCCTCTGTGAGTGGAAGCTGAAGCACAACATCAAGACGGCGGCGTTCGAGAGGCTGTCGAAGCTGCTGAAGAAGCACATGCTACCTACCGAAGGACGGGTCAGAGCTTACCGAGATGTGGTACCGGATGGAGCAGTGCCTGAACGTCCCGGACATAAATAAGTACATCATTCATTGCTGCCCGTGCGACGAGCATCGGTACGGTCACTCTCTGGATGGTGACTGGAGCTACGACGACCGCTGCCCTCATCGCTGAATCATGTGACGCGCTGGACACCCGACTCACTGCGCCACCCGCGCCCCGCCACGCCTCAACCGTGCAAGTTTTACTACCACTTCAACGTATGTGAGGTGATGCGCCCCCGCCCCCTTCCGTTTGCCCCCACTCATCGGCAGCATTGTCAGCACAAAGCTTAATTGAGTTATTGTTGATGTTGCACGAAACACAATGCAAGTGGTGAAGCAATTCTTTTGGGATGAGGAATGGGCTCTGCGCAGAGTCACATGCAACGACCAATCTATCAATGGTTTTTGGAACTCTGAAGCCTACAAGGCCATGGATGCTGCCACCGACGGGCAGTTTTCTCATAAAGACAACGGGGTGTATGATTTATGCGGAGATGGGGTGGAGCTGCACTACAGCAAAGCATATCCTTGCTAGATATCTGGCATTAGGTTTGTACCCCAGTGTTGTTACATGCTGCGAGATATATGAGAATAATTATGGGTGGGTGGTTTTGACCTGATGTAGTGCGGTGTGGCCTAATACTGCAGGTGTCAAGACATGCCATCATCAAATCGGGGGAGAAGCGCAACAAGAAAGTGTTGATCATCATCCCATGGCCCTTTGCACCAAAGCACAGTGACATATATGTGGAGGAGACACTCAAGGCAATTGTCATAACGCAGAGCGCGGAGGTCGCACTGATTGTTCAGGATGTGTATGAGGTGATTGACAACGATGGCAACAAGTCCAAAGCGTGCCGTGACTTGTAGCATCAGGTGTGCACCCAGTGTCAACATGAAGTGGATATGATGGCCTGCGGTTGGCTGCTGCCGGCATATAACACTGACCTGCACAATGTGGGCTGATGGACCTCAGATAGACATTGGCGCCTTCTTAGCTGACATGCATGGACGCTTCAAGGCTATGAAGCGTGGTGGACTTACATTGTGGCACGGCTGCTCCTACTTTCTGCTACATAGTACATAGAGCACGGACAAGAAAAAAGGTATGACCGTGCATGCGGTAAGTGTCTGCATGCAGATATCGTAGTTTTACTTTGGATGAAGCTGATCATACATGGGCGGGGGCGGCTTGGGGTGCAGGCAAATACTTCTTCGGATTTGCCGTCCAGAAGCCCTTTACTGCGAAGGCTATAGAGACGGCGTGCATATGGTGTTGATGGATGCAGCGCAGGGAAAGACTGCCGACGACGACTACGAACCCAGCATTGCCTACTGCGTGGATGCCCACCTGCAGCTGTCCAACGCAAATATGCGGTATCTGGCAATGGAGGCCGGCGCGGGGCGCATCGTACCCACGATAGCCGGCACTGCGGGCCTGTCTCCATTTGTGCGCTGGCTGATGTATATAAGCTATGTTGGCTTCTGGCCGCTGCCGATAGCACATGCACAACTGCTAGGGATAGTCAAGAACTTTTGGGAGTATGTCGGCACCCCGACGGTTAGTGATCTTTTACATCGATGTTGCTGCCCGCCCGTGGTCCCTGCCGCAAGGGGCGTTGCTGATATGTGTGTGCCCTCACTGGGCATGCGGCCCAAGATGAAGAAGATGGATAGGCGGATGGCGATGGTCGCCCTGACCAGTGACTTTGGCAGGCCAGTCCGGCCGATGCTGCCGTCAGCCGGCACTAGCGGTATGATGTGTGCCAACTGAACATTCGAGGACTTCCTACACTTTGCGGAGACTGTGGCGGTGCTCGTCCTTGGGTGAGGGCCCCTCGCTGCTATTGCTAGGAGTAACACAGCTCAGCTCCGCTGTTGCGGGGTGCTGTCTAATGAGTACGTGACATGCGCGGCAATTGTTGCAGGGACATGTTTGATAGCGCAGAGCATCAGCACCTGGCAATCATGAGGCATATGATGCAAGCATCGGTCATCCACTACCTGAGGGACTGCGAGGAGTGTGACGCTCATGTTGACCGTGAAAAGTGCCAGCGTGTCAACGAGTACATCGGGAAGTAGCGGGAGGAGGGCTTCCACTGCTTGCTGACCTATGCGCAGATGTGGATCATATATTTGCTTGATGACGAGATGGTGAAACTGAACATGCACAATCTGGTCTGCCGAGTCAGAGCCCATGAGGCGGCTAGGGGTAGCACTGCCCGCGACTCAGAGCCATGGATGGAGCGTACCGTCGTGCGCTCCCACCCCCTCCCGCCTTTTGCCCTCATACGCACTGTGTCTACGCTGTTGTTCTGAATACATGCCCTATGTCATATGCAGATGCGGGACGTGAAGTGCGTGGCCAGAGGTAGCAGTGGCGCCACTTACACGGAGCGGGCATACGGGCGGCAGTTCTTACTTGAGGCACGCATCAAGTTCATGCGTGCGGGCCTGGACCTAGACTTCCCTAGCCTACCTCCGTGCCGGCCAGGCTTTGTGGAACAGTGGGAGGCCCTTGGCGTAGATGATGCGGTGGATATGTTTGAGGGCACGGGACCGGGCTGCAGGGGCGCCGCTGTGGAGCCAGGCACCTCAGGCCCCCCGCCACATGGGAGGACTAGTATTATGCACATGACATCAAGTGACCCCCTCCCCCCGGCCCCATGCCGCGCTCTACCTCCCAATTAGCTGGAATCGTAACTACGCAAGTCACTCATAGGTCATAATCTTAACGCCGCAGGTTCCAGGTATACTCAACTTCCTACTACCATGTGAACCGCCTATTTACTACATACCATGGTGCGCGTTGCTACCATGCTGCGCGTTGGCACCCCGCTGCCCATGCCGCGGCGCGCTGGCGCTCCGCTGCCCCGGCCTCGCTAGCAAAGGAAATGCGGGTTGTGAAATCGACGGAAAGTAGTCGATTTCACTCTTATCCGCGGTCAACAATGATTATTCTGATTGTTGATTGTGATTAATGAGGTTGTTGCACTGCTATCCCGCAGGTACAGCCTTTATCACCACTGCAAGATAGGGGAGGGGACATCATTCTTGGCTACCTCTGTACATCGTACACCATGACACAAGGACGGAAGCGCAACTACCGGATAAAAGACACTACCCGCTTCCCTCACGCCTGACTCCAAACTGTCTACATAGTGTCGCCCTGCTGAGTTCTATTACACATACACATGCAAGTTGTGCATGAGAAGCCCGAGACACGGAGTAGGCCTGTGGTCCTCAAGCACAAGACATGGGACGAGCAATGGGTGCCCACTGTGGAGTACATCAAGCATGCCATATAGCGAGACAGGCGTGCCGAGGTGGAGCAACGTGACAATGACGTGTGTGTTGGGGATGAAGTGCTGTACTTCCTGGAGGTGACCCACACCAGCCCTTCGGTGCCGGAACTCACCCTCGTTGTGTGCCGACTGCACTCAGCTGAGCGCATGGTGATAGGGTCCCCCCTCGGCACTTATGTGTGGCAGAGCGAGGCGTCCCTTCGCAAGGGGCATGACGCCTTCCCTGTCGCGCTGAAGCACATGCATGGAGGAGAAAATGTTCTGCTTCTATGCTGATCCGGACATAGTGAAAAACCAACACTTATCCAAGTTTGGCATGTCCTCACATAATGTGGGGCATCAGTATGTGTGGTGAACATATAACACAATACTGACTCTGCACTACTAGCTGAATTTCCGTATAGCTGGTAACCATATTAATTGGTCAAAGTAATGATGCCCTCCAATTCCGCGCAGCGTCCCGGCGCCACCGCTGCCCTGCGCACCCCTCGCCCACCGCCCAAAACCTAGCCCCCTTGCGGGTTTGATCAGCGGCGGCTGCGAGGTCTCCACCATCCGAAGCCCCCTGCTGGCAGTTTGTTGGGTACGACGTGGGAGTGCCGAGAGAGGTGACACAATTGGGAATATCATGTATAGGGATACAGCTCGCGTATTGTTACACATAGTAAAACTACAGCACTTTTGAGTACTGCTACTCGCTACTTTCAGCTTTTTTGAGTACTGCAACTCGCTATGGACAGCTCTAGAACGTTGTAGAGCGTAGACCGCTGCAGCGGAGTCATACTCGTTGTAGAACGGCGGGGGGGGAGAGTGGGTCGGGCAAGGCAACATGAGGCGTCACAAGATCACCTCGTTTGTACGTAGGCACATATGGTTGCGGTGACCTGAAACCGCCAAATTCTTCTGAAGCTTGTGTGCTCTTGGAGGAGCAGCGAAGCCTTAGACCACGCGCGGCTCACAGTCCTTCGAGGGAGCCATTCCTTTAGGGATCCAAACACTACGAGGCCGCTGTTAGCGGCCTTTCCCCGAATGTTCGCCCACACGTCCTCAGGTAGATCGTCCCACGGGCAGTGCAGCACCTCGCCGGGTACGGGCGCGGTGGCTGACGTTTCCCCCCCGATTGTGCAGCACCTCGTCGGGTTCGGGTCCGGGGGCTGCCCGTTTCGCCACGGGCTGTGGCTTCACGTCCGGGGCTGCACCCATATCGCACGCAGTTGGGCAATATTTGTGTTGTTATGACCTACCCCACCATCGGCAGCCTTGACGTAATCAACCCGCTTGGCTCACTGTTTGGGCTTGTGCAGACGCGTACAATCGATTTAAAAGCGGAGTACGCCAGATATCGCGACCCATTCCCCGTTACAAGGGGTACCTACGGCCGATTGCGACTTTGTAGAAAGTGTGTGTCAAATGTGTCCTCATGTAAACGCTAAATACAATATATATATACGGAACATATTACGCGATGGCTACGCAGCAAGCCGGAGTGCGCTATATAAATAACAGCGGAGCGCGATGAGAAGTCGTCCAGGCGCGGGGTCGGACTTTGTTTTTTTTGAAAGCAACAGCTGCGCCCACCCAACGCACACTCGCACCCGCTAGACAGTACCGTAGATGCTCGTCCCCCAGCACACACCCTCCATCATGGCCACCCCCGCCAAGCCAATTCCGGGCACCCCCTATGGCAAAGCTACGAGGCATGATGGCATTACCATACCACTCGGTGCTCTGTGCAGCACGAGCCGCATCGTTGAGGACGTGGGGCAGGCACTGTTCAGCGGTCAGGCGACCAACAACCACATCCGCGTTCACGCAGAGCAACCCCAGGGCGAGGACGCCTACGTTCGGCTATGCTTTCGCGGATATACTGAACAACTACGCTGAGCCAAAGCAGTGCGGCGAAGCCGGCAAGAAGCTTGTGGCAGGTTTTCAAGTGTCCAATTCGGGTATCATCACGATGTACCTTACCTCGTGCGTACCCGACGCGACGCGTGCCCAGATCTTGAGCCCATCACCCGAGCCCCCCCCCCCCCCCTCAGGATCTCACATGGGCACTGGCGTTAAGAACGCCTCCGTTGACGGTCCATCCCATACTATCACTACGAGCCAGGGGCTGGAGTCCACCCTTATTAAAGGTAGATTGAGTTGGCGTGTGGCTGACATGACTGCGAGGAGGATTTGAATTTCACATGCGTTGACCGCCCTATGCCGCGTTTTTGTTGTTGCTCATACAACCAAGGACAACGCGGTGCTGTCGGATGTCTTTGACGAATGCCGCTGGCCACGTGACACTCAGACGGGTATCCCTTACCTTCTGAAGAAGACGCTGAGGTTTCCCATCGCCGCGCCCCCGTACATCGAGCGGATCTGCTACGCTACCTTCAACTACCGTGCTGGCTACACAGCCGCAAACTACATCTACACCAAGGAGACCGTCATCGCCGCGTTCCGAGAGTACAACCCTCCCCCTTCCTCCCAACCCCACTGCGACCATCCTTGTGGGTTGTGCTGACAGTGCACCTTGTAGTGTACATGAAGTAAGGGAACGTGAGGAACTACCTCGCTCGGTACTACTTCCAGGATGAGGGCAAAGACGGTCAAGTCGTAGGTAGGAAGAAGGGGCCATTGCCGAGCGAGGACCGACTCATCGCGAAGGCCCTCGACCATGCAGAGGCCTGGCAGCATAGCCAGCTGGATTCGTACTACCAAGCCGGCAAATGTCCCCTTTTAAACGTGATGGTCAAGGACGAGGAGGAAGTCTGCGAGGTGATGCCGCTATCGGAAGCCGCAGGTGAGTCGCGTTTGTTTTCGCACTTGTTCCATTACACAGCCACCGCCGCGCCGCGACAAGCAATCAACACGCATATTGACTTTCGCAGTTGCTGCGTCACACCCCCGCCCAGCCTCTACGTTTGGCGGTAAGTCGATTGTATCGAGTGTTCAACGCAACAAGGTCGTGTCGCTGCCGATGTCGGGCACCGCTGCGTCGCCAAAGCTCCACGGTTTGGTGGGCGTGATGGCGCAACAACAAAAGAGGGCTGGCAGCGTCATCAAGCACAACACCAACGCGGTCAAGAACCTGGCCGCCACGCAAGCCGTCCCCAGCGACAACGTCGACGAGGGCAGTAGCCCGGAGCCCCCGGCCAAGAAGGCAAGCAACCCGCCAAGCCGGCGGCTAGAGTGCCGGCCCGGGGCCGGGGTGGTGCCGGGGCCGGGGCGGGCGGTGGGGCGTTAGGGTCGCGGACCGGCCGCCAGACCGCCGTAGCCACTGCCTCCACCCGCGAGCAGCAGGCCGGCCACCGTGGCGGACCCGGCCGAAAGCGGATGTAAATGATTTTATTCCGCCCGCCCACTACCGCGCGCCTCGTTGCCCACTGCCATGCCCCCACTCACCGGCACTGCTCCCATGTGCGCTCTATCGCGGATTAGGCCAGAGCGCAGAGAGATTGTCTGCCTTCTAGAGCGAGATGCGAATATACTGCAAAATTCAAGAAATCCATGCAGATGCGAATATACTCCTACGCGGATATATAGCGTCGTGACGATGATGAGTGATATGCGCCTGATGCAGTTTGTCACGAATATGTCGCGGAATGACTACAGACGAGTGTCATACTACTGGTAAGATTATAGGATAAGTACAGGGTATTACAGTAAAATTACAAAGTCGTGCGGCACCCTAGTGATAACGCATGTGTGTTATTACATGTAACGCATGTGTGTGGCACGACGACTCACTGCCGGATGAATTAACCTCGGTGCGGACTTGTTCAGCATCTGTGACCCTCGCGCACATACGTACGTGAAGCCGCTGCCGAAGGCAGCGAGCTGGAAGATGGCAGACGAGCTGCTGGTGTCTGTCCGAAGTGGCTCCCCGGCCGGGAGCGCAGGGCTCGTAGGCGATGGGGCAGCCCGTACTGAAAGCCGATGGTACCGGTTATTCAACCAGTTGAAACCACTTACAGACCGTACGGGTCGCAGACAGTTATATTGTTAGTAAAACCCCATGAACACGTTTAGATTATACATGTGGAGTAGTAATAGATTACACTGGTCTGTTACTGATCTACTGATCTGACTGTAAGTAAGGCCACCGGCTGCAAGGTTAGGCAGACTGCACTGCCCACTAAGAGCTGCATGTGTTGCGCCGATATTAGGCAGTAGTACTTAGGCATGGTACATAAATGGCATAATGTATTAAGGAGCTGAGAGCTCCACCAGGAGCCCAGTTCCTAGAGAGCCATCAGCAAGCATGAGGCGAACATGCCCACTCTAGAAGGACCTCAGATGGTCATGCAACTGTGGGCACCACCTCAGTCAGTAGTTTAGAGACAGGAGCCGCCAGAATGGCGGCTCAACATGCTTTATATACTAGAATACAGCACTGCCAAGGTGCACCAGCTAGCATCCCTAGCTGAGCCCATAGCCAGCATGTGTAGTTGCTGATAGTACTAACTAAGGGCTATGTTGAGCCCTGAGAACTGTAACAGATTCTAAGCCACCTTCAGTTGTTGCTTGTCTGCAAGGCAACCTGCACCAACTCCAAAAGGTTATGGCTTACTCCAAGCCCCGCCTAGTGATGTTGCAACCGCTCTTGCTGCTACAGAGGCTCATCGGCAACAACTGCAGCTCGCGCTGCAGCTGCTGCCCATGCTGCGGCAGATGACCGCCATCTACGCCGTGACGCTGAACTCAGGCCCAAGCAGTTCACATACCTCCAAGTTTCAGACTGTCACGATATCTATCGCAGCATTCCGCATGTTCCTCGTGCAATTCAAGCAATCCATCGAGAATGTGCCCCGGATGCCATCGCACCATCTTTGAGCCCAGTGATGCCGATGACACCTGCAGCGCGTATCACAACCAGCAGGTCTCCCAGTTGCTCTTGTCACTGCTTGACAACCACCCAATCGCAGTCAATGCGATTCTGACAGCCCGTGAGGATGCCGGGCCCAATGGTCGGCAAGCTTACCACTGTTTGGAAGCTCTGCGTCTCGAGTTCATCCCGAGTCATGAAGGTGAAGCCCTCGAGCGCCGTCGTGACCTGGATGAGAAGCAGCGCTCAACCGAGTCGGTGCGTGACTACGCTCGCCGTATGGAGCAATGCCGCAGTGCGCTCGTGGATGCAGGTGGTCACATCACAGATCGTGAAATGTTGACTCTCTCCAAACATGGCATGAATCCCGAGATGGAGATGTACCGCGTTGCACTGCGAATGGTCACCTCACTCACCACTTTTGCTCGCTACAAAGCAGCGCTCTTCCAATCACTCCCAAGTCCCAGCACGGACCCGACTGGAGCCTTCACCGCAATGTCTGGTCGGACATCCGCACCCCCACTGGCAGCCGTTTCATCACCGCCGACCGCTCCATCAGGTAACATTGCCGCCCTGATGGCGCAGATGGCACAGATGCAAACTCAGATCCAAGCTCAGTCGCAGGAACTCACTAGACTCCGGGGCCGCCACACCGGTCCTAGTGGCCCCCGCACCTCTCGTCCGTTCACTGGCAAGTGTTGGACCTGCGGGCGTCCGGGGCACCGTGAATAAGAATGTCGCGCCAAGACCCATGTTGCCGTGGACGCTGTTCCAACAGCTACCGCAGCTACTCACGACTTTGGCGCATTGTAATTTAGCTTCCTTGCAGATGACGCGAGTCTCCCACCCGCCGCGACCCCACCGCCCCCAATGCCGCCGCAAGCCTGGTCGGTTGACAGCTCCGGTGTCAAATGGGTGCGCAGGTAGCTCCCAAGTGTCCCTGCCGCATAGCCCGTTTGGCACTCTCACCTTTGTCGACGAGAGCAGACCGCTCATAATCTCTGGACTAGTCCGCTCACCCACACCCGAGCCCATCTGTGCGGGCTCAAGCCCTCCTGTGGCACGCCGCTTGTCAGCGTGTGCCGAGGGCAAAGGTCCGGCGCCCATGCCCGATGCGCGCAGTCCCAGCGCGCATGGAGGGGATGCAGGCATGTGGCAGTGGGTGCCAACCAAGACTCGTCACGGCATCGGCGCAACAAGCGCGGTAACCACTCCGCTGACAACGACCACAGTCAACCCGTACCAAGCATTGGCGGGAGGGCGTGGCCTTGGTGGCCATGACGAAGAGCCTCTCCGTGTGCGGCAACGTGAGACACTCGCTCGAGCGCATGCCCTCGCAGTGGAAGAGCGGGCCACACAAGCCGCGATGGAGGAAGTGGCTGCAACACCTGTCATGGAAATCAAGGAGTTGGTTTCGGAGCCAGCAATCCTCAGCTCCTCGGAACGCCGTGACGAGGAGCTCAAATGGCTACATCAGTACGTGTACGCAAGTCACCTCAAGCGTGTACCAGCTGCATCGCCGCATCTAACAACCCTACCGCCGAGTGGCCGTCGCACCAAGCGCCAGATGTGACAAGCTTTCAGCCGCATGCGGGGCAGACACCAGCCCCTGCCGAAAACGGTTGCTCAACCGGACAAGACCCATATGGCTCGCCAGTCCCACGCATAACAGATGGAGAGCTCAGCTGCAGTTGCGGCTATGGAAGCGTTTCAGAGCACACCTCAGGACTACGACTTCTATGGGTCTCACCTGCTCGCGAGACAGCCGAGGGGCGGTTCGATGCGCTCGGCATCCGCCATGAACATCCCGCGCCCGGCGCGGTATTCACTGTCGACGCACCCCAGACGGCTGCGCAGCACTCCAGGCCTAGGCAACCTGATGCATGTCAGCGATACCTACACTATCCAGACAGGCAATGATGGAGACACGCCTCGCCTCGAATCCAACTCTGACACGTGAGATGACTCTGCTAAGGATGAGCATGAGCGCACTGCCCACACCGCGCACACCGAGAAAGACATGCCGTCTCTCGCTCCTGACTCCACCAATGACACCAGTGATCCGGACTACGATGATGATTCTCCTGGAGGTGCTTACCTGAGGCGTGCGCTAACGGCGCTCGCAGAATTACACCACGATGAAGCTCGTCACCATGACAATGGGCTGATTGACCGCGATGCCAAGCGACGTTGGCGACGCCGCACACAACGTCAACGCCGCCGAGCTCGCCGCCGCGCGCATCATTGGTGCACCCGCACTGACGCTACAGACCAACTGTCAGTATGGGCTGCGTGCCAACAACAAGAGCGTGACATCCAGGACAGCATTGCCCCTCTCACAGAGATTCAACACCTGAAACCCGATAGCACAGCCTGCAGCAAGTCACGGCCTATTCACTACGTTGGCCTCTGCAGCGGAGCAACTTTCGCCATCCTTGGCGAGCTGTGCTCATTAGGGCATCGTTTCAGTATGGTGACACTGGTAGAGAGAGACCGTGCAATCGCAGCAGCAGCTCAGTCCGAGCTACATACCCTGCAAAGCAAATGGTCTCACAGCTTGCCACGTGCGGCCGTGGACAATGCGTTTGATCGCCTCCCATCACAAGATGTGAACCAACTCTCGGCTGAGGACTTCCAATCTCTGCCACCTGTCGACCTGGTGGTCAGCTCCCCACCGTGTCAACCGTTCTCTGCTGCGGGGCTCGGTCTAGGCCTGCGAGACGACCGAGCACGGGCATTCTATGCGACGACCATACTCATTTATGGGATCCAGCGCCAACAGCCGCGTGGTCTCAACTATAAGGTTGAAAATGTCACTGGCGCGGCTCGGTCAATGACCACAGATCCGCGCAGCCCTTGGGCAGCCCATGCTCGCACGAGCGCACGAACTGGGCTCCACTGCACGACGTGACACCCTATTCTGGACCAACATTCACAGCCTTGCTGACCTGCGACGATACTATCAGCGATGTGTGAGACCACCAGTGACAGTGGATGACATGCTTACCCGTGGCAACTTCTCGCTTGCATGGGCGGCTCCCCCGCACCTGAAAGACAGCGTCCTTCCAAAACTCATGTCTCGCAAGGGAACCTGGGCATATAGAATGCACGGCCCAGCCCCGGGCCGCGGCATGCTGCTCCTCGATGGAGTATGGACGGAACCTGACTGCGACATCCGCTGTGAAAGCATGGGCTTCGATCAGTCCACGCTCAACCTCCCTGGCATATCTGAGGACCTACGACGTCGTGCACTTGGAGCGTGTATTGATGCCAACGTTGCTCGCTGGTTGGCTCTCGCTATCTCCGTGACATCCTGGAAGGGTGAAACAGCCTTGCCCAGCATCCACACCTTTCCTGACCAGTGGGTGTTTGACACCGGCGCCACGTCCCATATGGCCGCTTGCTTCGCAGACTACGCCAGCGCCGGTGCTTACCGAACTATAACCCGACGATGGATCAGTGGGCTTGGCGCGTACACAGTGGGTGTGGGCACAGTCCACCTTACCATGCAGACTGAGAGTGGACGCTCTATGTCTTCCATGGTCCGCAACTGCATGCACGTCCCCGGCCTGGCATCGAAATCAAATGGACGCGTACTTCGGCTGTTCAGTGCGCGAGCCGCTCAGATAGCCAATCCAGATTTCAAAGTGCTGATGACAGCTCAGCGCAATGCCATGCAGCTATCCGATGTTGTATCTGTCCCCATTGAGATCAATGGTCAGCTCTTTGTGCTGAACACAGCAATCACTACCGCTCAGTCATCGCTGCCCGTTGACACATCTAGCTCCACAGGCCTGCTGGCCGTGCGCTTGTCGAAGGAACATATCAAGATGCTGTGGCACGCTCGTCTCGGTCATCTCCATGAGCGTGCAATGGATGCCGCCCTGGCAGACCACGACGTCCCCCGCTATGGTCACCTCCAACACATCAGCTTACCGTTCTGTGAGGCATGTGCACTGGTCAAGTCGACCATTGCACCGATGCCGCGCCGATGCCACGACAAACCCACTGTCCCCTTCTCACTGGTGGGCTGGGACTTCTGGGAAACCAGGACTCCATCTTTGCAAGGCAATACATACTGCTGTGGCGCCTTCGACTACGCCTCGTCCATGGCATGCCTGTACTTTGTGCGCTCTCGCTCTGCGGCAGTTACCTGTCTCCGCGCCTTCAACACAATGGTCGTCAACCTCGGATTCACTGTACAAGCCCTGCGACTTGACAATGACACCGCATTCCGGAGCGCATCATACATTGCCGCCTGCGACGTGCTACAAGTGCGTCGCACATATGCAGCCCCGTACAGCCAGTTCCATAATGGCCTCTCTGAACGCTCGTGGCGCACTCTCAGTACCTGGACGCGCTGCATGCTTACCCATGCCGCTCTCGCGGACTCGTACTGGGAGTATGGTATGATGGTCGCCGTCCATATCCACAACCGCACCATGCGGCGAGGCGTCGCGGATATCCCACTGCGGAAAATCACCGGCGCCGTGCCCGACCTGTCCTACCTGCGAGTGTTCGGATGTCCAGCCTATGTCCACACCCCCCGAGAAAATCGGCGCAAACTCGCTCACTCAGCCCGCAAGGGCATCTTCGTTGGCTACTCGCCCGACTCCCCAGCGTGGCTAGTCTACATGCCTGACACACGCACCGTCATCGCCAGCCGGTCCGTCGCCTTCGATGAGACGCCCCGTGGTCCCGCTGTGGCGACTGATGTGCCAGATGAGTGGCCTGCTGCCACTCAGGAGGGGTTGAGACCACCATCAGCCTCAGGAGGGGCGTCCACCTCATGAGGGGCGTCCACCTCAGGAGGGGCGTCCTCCTCTGGAAAAGCCCCGAACCCCCGCTGCCCCACATGCGCAGCACCGCAGCCCATCGACCCGCTACCTCTTGCCTGGGGCTCTACCCGGAGCTGCAACCGTATCCACAGTGACAGCGACAGCGACAGCGACAGCGACGACAGCAACCACAGTGATACTCCTGACAGCACCTTACCCCCGGCTCCCAGTTCCTCAAAGCCTGCAGCGCCTCGCGACCCAACATTTCCGCCTCCGAGCAGAGAAATCACTCGTCCTCCTCCTATGCCACGAGCTCAGCCCCCGATTATCACCCCACTGCCCCCGACACCAGTCATTTGCGCACCGATCGTCCTCAATCAGCCACTACAATCCGGCAGTGTACCTGCGACCGCACCGTCTTCATCAACCGCCCCAACACTAGCTGCAGCAACGCGTACCCGACAGGGCACCCGCGGAGTGCGCAACACACACCGCAGAGTGTACAACCCAGATGATGGTTCGTGGCAGACTCAGTCCTATGCATCAGCGGTGATGACTGGCGAGTGCCCCGTACATGATGAGCTGTCATTACTGTGCTTCAGCCGCAACATTGACCCAGCCGACTGGGCACTCGTGGCAGGCGAGGCGCCTGGTGACCCTATCACATTTGAAGAGGCGATTAATGGCCCCAGGGCACCACAATGGATGGAGTCCATGAGACATGAACTCACGTCATTGGTTAGCCGTGGTACGTGGAAGTTGGTACCCAAGCCTGGAGGTGGTCGCAGAGTCGTTAAATCCAAGTGGGTGTACAAAACCAAACACAATGCAGATGGGACTGTGTCAAAGGAGAAAGCCAGGCTCTGCGCCAAAGGCTTCACCCAAGTCCAAGGCCTTGACTTCACGGAAACCTTCGCACCGACTGTGAAGCTCACCACCCTCCGAGTCATCTTCTCCATTGCTGCTCACCTTGACCTGCACATGGAACAAACTGATGTCGACTGCGCCTTCCTCTACGCCAGCCTGGATGAGAAAATCTACATGGAGCAGCCAAAGGGCTTTGTTGAATATGGCCCTGATGGGAGCCCCCTCGTCTTTCGCCTCCTCAAAGCCGTCTATGGATTGAAGCAAGCGCCACACAATTGGCACCGTGTTCTTCAGGACTTCATGACCACCATGAACTGCAGACAGCTACGAACAGATCCTGGTGCTTATGTCTATCGCAGCAGCGACTCAGCAATCCTGGCAATCATCGCCATCTACGTTGACGACATCATGATCGCCAGCAACTCTGTAACCTGGATCGCATCATTCAAGGAGTCCATGGCAGCCCGATTTGACATCAAGGACCTCGGCAGCTGCTCATGGCTATTGGGAGTCAAGGTTGAGCGAGACCGAGCAGCACGCACCATCACCATTCATCAGTCAAAGTACATCCATGACCTGCTCGCTCGATTGGGAATGGAGCAGTGCTGTGCAGCCAAGGTTCCCAGTGTGGCCAACGACCCCCGCGAGTCCGAACAGTGCACCGAGACTGAGGTCAGCACCTACCGCAGCCTTGTGGGAGCTCTTCTCTACGCCGCAGTCGCCACTCGGCCGGATATCACAGAGTCGGTCACCCGACTGTGCCGATTCATGTCTACCCCAACCAAGGCACACCTGGAGGACGCACGACACTGTCTGAGGTACCTCAAGGGGACACACAGCCATGGAATCACCTTTGGTGGCGACGACAAGCTGGCACTATATGGATACAGTGACGCCAACTTCCCGACGACCTACCCCAGTCAATGCAAGTCTACTACCGGCTACGTTTTCTTCCTTTGTGGAGGAGCAATCAGCTTTCTGTCGAAATTACA
This sequence comes from Tetraselmis striata, assembly GCA_006384855.1. NCBI lineage: Eukaryota > Viridiplantae > Chlorophyta > Chlorodendrophyceae > Chlorodendrales > Chlorodendraceae > Tetraselmis > Tetraselmis striata. Next base: position 79,508 of record VCJN01000598.1, on the reverse strand, counting down.
GGCACTAGTGGCCTTGTCCACAGCAGATAGAGGCAGAGTACATCGCTCTGTGCATGGCAGTGCAAGAGGCAGTGTTCTTGCGCCAAATGTTAGAAGACTTGGGCTTCCAGCAGACAGCACCCACTCCCGTCGGTGAGGACAACCAGGCGTGCATAGTCATCGCCACCACGGATGTGACATCAGCGCGCACCAAGCATTTGGACATCCGATTTCACTTTGTGCGCGACGCCCATCAAGCAGGTGCCGTGCACATCCACTATGTGCCCACTCATGAGATGCTTGCAGACATGTTTACCAAGGCACTGCCACGACTTCAATTTGAGGCACTCAGGGCTGAGATCCTGAATGATATGCAAGCTGCAGCAACCAGTGAGGAGGGGTGTTGAGTAGTAATAGATTACACTGGTCTGTTACTGATCTACTGATCTGACTGTAAGTAAGGCCACCGGCTGCAGTGTTAGGCAGACTGCACTGCCCACTGAGAGCTGCATGTGTTGCGCCGATATTAGGCAGTAGTACTTAGGTATGGTACATAAATGGCATAATGTATTAAGGAGCTGAGAGCTCCACCAGGAGCCCAGTTCCTAGAGAGCCATCAGCAGGCATGAGGCGAACATGCCCACTCTAGAATGACCTCAGATGGTCATGCAATTCTGGGCACCACCTCAGTCAGTAGTTTAGAGACAGGAGCCGCCAGAATGGCGGCTCAACATGCTTTATTTATATACTAGAATACAGCACTGCCAAAGTGCACCAGCTAGCATCCCCAGCTGAGCCCATAGCCAGCATGTGTAGCTGCTGATAGTACTAACTAAGGGCTATGTTGAGCCCTGAGAACTGTAACAGATTCTAAGCCACCTTCAGCTGCTGCTTGTCTGCAAGGCAACCTGCACCAACTCCAAAAATACAATACCGGTACGTGTACCAGGAGATCAACAGCAGGGTGCCAGAAGTATTGTCTTTATCAATGTATGTGCCTGGCGCCTACCAAGGCGGCAGCATTGTGACACAGTACACAGCTGTAATGAAACCTCGCTGTGTACCCGTATCGGTATGGTCTCAAGGGGTGAGCCTTTCAGGAAGTGAAGGATACGCTACCAGAAAACTGCTGCCACTGGCCATCACGCAATAGTCTCCATGCCAGCAGTATCTGCCAATAACAAAGCACCACTCGAACCAAATGACAAATCTGACAAAATGAGCCCTTTCAGTCAAAACAATAACGCCAATAAAATCCGGCACCACAGCATGCAGAAAGAAAGCACAAAATCACCATCCAGCAAGTAGCCTTCAGAGCTGCACCGTACGAAAAACAAGGAAAACAGTCCACAGAATGAAAATCCACGCCACCCAAGGCCGGGCGGGCGGGAAATAGTTTACTGTGCCAGTATGACACGAGTTAATAATCATGAATGCTACCTCAGTTGCGGCCGCATAAGTATATAGGCAGGCCCCCGGCAGCAATGAAATTGGCATTTTGAGACACCAGTGTTTGTATTGCAACAATAATATGGGGTTTGTGGCATGATGTGACAGAGGCCAGCCAGCCGTTTGCCTCCAATTGAGTGAATGCACTGTGTATGACTGATGTGGCATTGTGATGCGCTGTGTTTTCAGAGGTTTGAAATCGTTGTGAATCTCACCATCCTGTATGTACCACCGTGTTAAGCCAATGGCCCTGACAGTTGCGATAAATACATGCATGCCCTCCCCTTCTTGACTTCTCTACATAACACACCCATCCAATGTACATATACATGCTCGCAACATGGACCCAAATAGATCACCAGCATCATGAACAACCCATGTGACCAACCCCACTTGGTAAAGCGGAGGTGCCTCTTCACAGTGCATGCAAAACTAGCCTGTCGGACAGCGCACAAATTATGTTGTGGTGCTTGAGTGTAATTGCCTGCGCGTTGTGTGTATCCGCATTGTTGTACCCACCACCCCCACCACATTTCTCAATGGAATTTGAAGCAGGTCATACTTACCTCTGGCCACGCATCCTTCTCTCTTACAGATGTGTCACCATGGAATCGTTAAATGCACGGGTTCTGTACCTGCGTCACGCACTGCACCGCACTGCCTGTGCTTGTTGCACTACGATACCTCTCATGCATTTCTATCATATGCAGAGTACATGCGCATCTGTGGCATGGGTATACCTGCTGTGGCAGTCTCAGCTGGACTGCCGCATGGATGCCCATCTGAAGTCAGGACAGCTAATCACAATAGAACCAGACATGTGTATTGATGGACCTATCATCACAGTCATCGAGAATGAGTTGTCCGAGTGTAAACGCAACAATTCCTGTTCACACGGCCAAGACAAAGCCACACCCGCATTTAAAAATAATTGCTGTACAAAGATCGTGCTGCTTACCTATGCGCATAACGGACTGGGGGACTGGGGGCATAACGGATTGCAGGCGAGATGATGATAGTACCACCCTGATTTGTGAGGCTCTCTCACATAGGTGCAGGAATGCACGCTGGTAGCCACTGCTTGTGACAGTGCATGCGTCAGATATGGGGTTCACAAAGCACGCTGGAAATAGCTGTTGTAGTTTAGATTATGCAGTTACATGTGTAACCAGAGTGTGGAAACAACGCTTTAGAGGTACAGGTCCAGAAATATGTCTGACTGTGAGCACATTTATTGATTATTGTGCTGATGAGATTTTGCTGATTGTCTACGCTATAGTACAGATGAGATGGCGCGCCTGCGTATCTTGGAGGTTGAGGTCGGTCGTTCAGGCATAGCCATAGACTTCGGTATCGCCATCGGTGACGTAATCGTCGCCATAGAGTTCATCCTTTCTCTGCCGGCGGCCCTTCCCCTTGCCGCCACCCTTGCCCTTGCTGCGTTTCGTCTCCGCCACGCCCTCTTCATACATCGCGTCCTCCATCATGATCGAGGTGTAGATGTCCTGCTCAGGCGCAGGTCCCTTCCGGCCCTTGCTTTTCTTCGACTTCTTCCCGGCAGTCTTGCCAGGCGGGGCGTAGCTGGGTTCCAACTTTATGTCTCCGTCCTCGTAGAACTCCTCCAGCTCGTCCTGCCAGTTGAAGTCACTGCGAGCGGCTACGACGACGCTTGGCATACGACGGCACGGAACCAAGCCATTGACGCCCGCGGCGCCGGGCTGAGGCAGGATGGTGCGTAAGGACACACCGGGCCGCGCTGTGTTGCGAACAGCCGCGCGAGGTCCGACAGAGAAGGCTGCTACTGGCTGGGCTGTTGACAGGCTGCGAAGATATCCCATAGTGAACGGAGGACGTGGAACACGATATCAGTGAGTGCAGGTGTTGCCGTATGTGACAGTGTGTATTTTGTTGAAGATGCAGGCCTGGGAGCTTGTGCACTGTGCTTTTCAAAAAGGCATAGCGTGGAACTAAATAGCCAGGGTCGAGGTCCCCAGTTGCTGCGAGACGAGCCCCCGGAGGTGACGAGAGCGGGGCATGGAGCACGCGCGTAGTTCTCCGATGCTGTGCTGACGTCTGACGATGGGTCGTACAGCCTGTACGTGGTGCAACCAGTACATAAAGCTGTATTGAGTTATGAATCGCGTTCGTTATGGCGAGCTACGGGTATTACCCTCTAGAGCTGTCCCTACTGCATCGCGGGCCGGACAATCGTAGTTGTCTGCCAGCTAGGCGCCAGAACGCGCGCCTCATGTTGTCTGTAGTAACGATTAGTAAGACCTGGAAATGTTGACATAGTGCTGAGTATGATAGCGAGTATGCGCTGCGTTAACATACATTAACGTACCATCAGAATTGGCTGCTGCATAAGCGGCTGCCGTCATGCCCTTACCAGTAGCGACCTACTTGTACGAGTGTAATAAATTTACCGGATCGTGAAGAATGTATGGCAAAAGAACCCCGTCCTTGCAAGGGTTTATATCGTGGCATCATAATTGCGAACAACAAGGCGAGGTGTGCTTCGTGGCAGCACGATGCTACGTCGATGTGATATGCACAACTTTACGGTCATCGTTTTTGAATAACCCTGACCCACCCTGTACCACTCTGGCGCAGCCCCGCGCGCGCGTGTAAATGTGATAATATACAGAACTGCCAAGTGTACTCAACTACGGTGAACTACACATCCGAACGAGTGTGCAACTTGCTGTGCGTCGTTGCCTGGCCGACTGACGCAGTGACGACTGCATCGCTGAGAAAGTGCAAAGTTGCCCAGCCTGTCTGGCTTAGCGCGCTTGTGCAGTTGGGGAATGAGTAGGAGGGGAGGCCATTTCTGACACAGCACCAGAGCACAGAATTGTCGAGCTGAGCACCTCCTCCTGACCCAACCCACTCAGCTGGTTACTCAGGTGATCAGCACAGCCAGTCGCATATGTTTTGGGGCATATTTTTGGGGCATGCAGGGGCAATGTGCTTTTGAGGCAACTATAATACTTTCCGTGCGTACGGGTTCATGACAACCAAGGGCCATTAGACCTCGTCAACAGAACATGTGCCGCATGCTGCCCTTCAATTGGCACAGGTACGTACCTGTAAAGGCGTCCTAATTCGCAGCGGTGCGCCGTGCTACTATATTCTGGCTGGTGGTTACATCAAGGACACCGCATGACTGCTCTACAGCTGCCATCGGATCGCTTTGCTCAATTACCAGCGCTACTTGCCGGTGATCTTGACGCTGCTATCAAGCTCTGGTACCCCAAAGTTTCGCTCCACATACTCTGGAAACACGTCAGCGCACTCCCCAGTGCACCGCGGGGCGAATCTAACGTAGCCACACACTTTATCCTGCAAACATAAGGACAAAGCGGCGTCAGGTTTGATCCCCCATGTCAGCACCCCCCGAGTCGGCCGCAACCCCTGCAGTAAGCGAGCGTACCTTACAAAACTGAACAAACCCCCAGTGGTCCTTGAAATAGGCGTCGCGGCTCTTGGCCAGCTTCTGCAGGCTCTTGGGCGCGGTCCGCAGCACCTGCCGCCGATCCTCAGGGCCTGGCTCGAAATCAACTGGCGGCGCGTCTAGTACCTGAGTGACAATGGGAGCCTTGCCAAAGATGCCACTCCTGTCCAGCTTGTTCTGCTCAGCACAGATGCCATTACGGCAAGGGAAGGGGGGACAGGGGGGTCTGGTGAGAGGCGCACAGTGGCGGACTACCCCTGACACGGCATGGGAACTGTTTGCATCCTGCTGGGATGGGAAGCGCACAATGCAGTCCTGCACGAAGGATTTCTCTTTTCCATCCGCCACCCAGATGGCGCTCCTGTATTGTGGGCCCTTCTCGGAGAACTGCCCATCTGTCTGCGTTGGTTGAACGTACTTCCAGTACGTCCTTACTAGCTGCTCAAACGGTATCCTGTCCGCGTCGTAGTCCACCTGCGCTCCACAGAGCACCGTTACAGCACAACAGTGAGTTGGCGTATAAGCACCTCCCCTCGCTCCATGCCATCATGGCCAACATACACGCCTGTGGGGTGGAATTGCACATGGCATCCAGCACACACCTTCACCGTCTCAATGTGATCAGCATCTGCAAAGCCAGGCACGACGTCCTTTACGCCCGCGTACTGCACAACCGCCCACATTGGATGGCCGTCAGACTCGTGCATGCGCAACCGCAAACGTTGCAGTCCGGTTTTTCATGAGATCATGAGCCGCAGCATTGATGGGGAGTGTCAGGCGATCTGCCTTTGTATACGTGATGATGGCATGGCAGTCCAACCTTTAAATCCAGAAATTGCTTCTCCAGGAAGCTGAAGTTGCCCCCCGCAAAGTAAGCAGTCTGCAGCACCTCCGCCTGCGCCGGCTGCTGCAGAGTCAGCACTGATGCACAGCCAACCGCCAGGGTCACCAGCTGGGGATGCCACAGCCTCGCTCCATCTCGACGCTGCTCACCCTCGCTACTCTGGTCTAGACTAGCGCGGCAGGAGGCGGAGCCTGCCAAGGCGGAGCGATGGCGCCGCCTGGCCGCCCGCAGTGCCGCCTCGATGTGAGGCCTGTGGGGCAGCGCGGCGGAGGTGCGGCCCGCCAGGAGCTGAGCGCGGGCGGTGAGCTGGCAGCGCATCGTCCCCGATGACAAGACGCTCGAAGACACAATCCGCGACTGATGCGCCAGCCAGGCGGTAAGAGGCGCGCCCCCTGGTTAGTGCGTGTTCTGCAATGGGCACACTCGGGGCGCTGACAACATCTAATCGTCCCTGTTCTTCACTTTAGAATGGGTATTCCTTGGCGCTAATACTGCTGTTAGTCCCACAGAGGTGGCGTGATCAAATATTAGAGAACTCCAGCATGAATCAGTAGTCGCTATCATCCATCATGCTAACTAAGAATACATAGTACGGTATATAGGTACCTGAGTACCGGTAGCATTGAACTCGATAATAAGCGAGCCAGGGCGCCGGAGCCGCGAAGCCCGCGCGCGGCGCGACGGGCACGCAGCGTGATGACGCTGCTGGTAAGCACTAGTAAAGACGGATTGCGCTCGTGCCTTGGGATGCGGTCGTTGCTCGGATGATGAGGGCCGGGCGTGGGGAGGGGCCTCCACCGGTCCTCCGATAGCAGCAGCGCTGCCGGCCGCCTGCCTGTCGCTGCAACTGCACATCGCGCTGCGGCGCCTCTCGCCCACCGCCGACAGCCAGCTGAGAGAAGCCCTGAACTCGGAGAGCAGGCGGAGCCAATAAGAGGCCGCCCAGCTAATTCGGGTAGCATGAGCAGGCTGTGGCTGCTGTTGCTGATCTGTTGATCGAGCGCACCGACTGGACCGCGGCAGCCTACACCGCTGACGTCAGTGGATGCCACGGGTGTGAGCAGGCCCGGGGGACTCAGGGAATGTTGCGGGGCACCGGAGGCGGCCCCCACACCACACCAAACCCCAAGAAGTCGGCGCAGCAGGTCAGCGGTGGAATGGACGCGGCCGCGGAGGACACTCGAAAGGCGCCCGTCAAGGGGCTCCGCGGCTTCCTGAGGTCTCGCGCCCGGGACATCGCGGTGGCGGCGCTTCTCACCCTGGCGTGCGGCTGGCTGGCGCAGCGAGTGGCGCCACCCGAGGGCTCGCCCCTGTCGCGCGCCGCTGCGCCCTACAGCTCGCGCCCAGCCGCGTCGCGACGTGTCGCCTCTCGTGTCCCGGTCCTGGCGCCGCCTGCGGATGAGCAACCCGCGCTGGGCGGCGCACGCAACCGCAGCCGCTTGCCCGATGTGGCAGACCGCAGGGCGGGTGCGGTGCTTGGCTCTTTCACTGCGGACGCCGCGGCAATGGGACTCCACTGGTGGGGCTCCCTTGCCTGCTTGCTTGCCTTCCAAACCCCCCCCCCCCCCCCCCCCCCCCCCCCCCAACCCCCCTTTGGATCCTGTCGCTTCCTGGCTTGATGGCGGGCCGGTTTCGCTGGCAGGATCTACGACACGACACGCCTGGCCAAGATGGTCGACGGCCGGCCGCCGGAGTTCCATAAACCCCCAGCGTGCCCCTTCTACAAGGTGTGCCCGCCTGCGGTTATGCCAGCCTGGCAGCTGGGGGTTGCCGGGCCAAAATGCCAGGGCTCTTGCCAGGCTTACGTGCGGCACTGAGGGCGCGCCCCCGATCGCAGTACGAGAGCGGGGAGCAGAGCCCCTACGGCGACGAGGAGCTGCTGTTGCTACAGGCGGTGGTAGAGGGCAAGGGCGTAGACGGAGCGGCCATCCAGCAGGTGGGGTCGGCGCGTTTGCAGCGGCGCGGCCCAGCTGCCGCGGCGATATGTTCCGTGCGAGCGCTCACACGGGCTTCGCGTGCGCAGGCTCTGTACCGAGGCTTCAAGGCCTACGGGGGCCGCCTGAACTCGGCGTCCACCAAGCTTGTCCAGGCCGTGGACAGGGGGTGCGCCTACCCTGACTGCGCGCCCCAGGACGACCAGGCGCACGGGCTGGTTAAGGTGCGACGGCGCTGTCCAGTGCATCCGCGTTGGCGGCGGAGACGGCGGACTTGTCTCACTTGGGGAGGGGGGGGGGCATTTTGAGACCCTGACAGCGGTGCTCTCTCTCTGGCAGGTCGCGGTTGTGGCAGCGCGCTACGCGGGCTCCCCGCTGCTGGTGGCCAAGATGGAGGAGGCAGTGCGCGCGCACCAGAGCCACCCGTTGTCCATCTCCACTGCGGTGGATGCCGCCAAGCTGCTGGAGCACGTCATCCTGGTGAGGGCGGGGGGGGGGGGGAGAGGGGGGAGAGGGGGGGGGTTGCCAAGGGATTGGTGCACAAGGCACTATGACATAAGCATATGGGGCTCCAGGTCTGTGATCCTTTCCTTATCCCTCACTCATCCCCCAAACCCCTCTGCTGGGCGGCCAGCATGGCTCGGTGTCCGGCGCCATTGAGTGGGGCCTCCAGGCAGGGCACCTCTCCGACTCCGGGCGGCGATTCCTGAGCAACGCGCATCGCAGCCGCCACTCGCAGCACACAGGTGAGTCCCCCCCTCCCCGCTGCTCCGGCTCTGCCCCCTGTACCTTTGCCTTGTGGCCGCAGGCCCCCTCGCGCCCCCTTCCCGGCGGTCCGTCCCCCTGAGCATCCCCCATGCCCCCCCCTGTCCCCTCCCGGCAGCGGCGGTCCGCAAGTTCGGCCAGACCTGCCACCTACCTGGCAGCTTTGAGTCAATGCTGCACGGTGCGCTCTCATCGACGAGCTACGAGGAGGCGGTCCGCAGGACCATCCTCGCCGGCGGCGACAACTGCTCGCGCGCCACGCTGCTCGGCGCGCTGTTTGGAGCTGAGGTGCGCCCCCTTCCCGGCCCCTTGAACCCCTCCCTTCTCAAAAGACACCCCTCAGGGCGCTGACGGTGCGGATGGCGCAGGGAGGCGCTGCCGCCATTCCGGAGAGCTGGCGCTCTCAAGTCCGAAGGTGAGCCCCCCGCCCCCCCCCCCCCCCCCCTCCCCCCGCCCCCGCGCCCCGTGGGTATCCGGGGACAGCACCTCAGGTGTCATCTCGCCCTGGAGTCCCGGCACACTATGCTGATTAACCCTAGCCACCGCAGCCCCCCCTCCCACCTTCCCCCCGGCCCTGCCACACGCCCACCCGCCGGTGGGCGCCGCGCCTGCACAGTGCAGCAGGAGAACGCCAACAGCCGCCGGTTCGCTGCGTAGCACCTCTCATGCCCCTCGATGGCGAGGGCGCTAGACATCCCCATGCACACGCGTTTGCCACCCAAGCCCGCGGGGTGCGGTGGCTCGGGCTGGTCAGCATAGTGTGCCGGGGGGGAGGGGGGGGGAGGTGGGAGGGGGGAGGGGGGGCCCTGGCACAGCTGCTCTTTGTGGATTGACCCGCCTGTGCGACCGCCAGTCAGCAGCGGTGGCGCCAGTGCTGCCTGTATTACTGTACCGGTACTAGCATACGGGTTGTCTATCACTGCCGTCGGCAAGCCTGTGCTGTAGGTAGCGCCTCTTTGTATTTGGTCTGGGCGTCTCAGGCGGGTCGGTTTCCACGTGCCAGGGTGCTGGGCTGGGGCTCTGAGGGGCCTTTCAATCCACATCCACAGCTGTACTTTATTCCTCTGACTGCATAATATTCCGTTTGATTCCCCCACCCTTACCATGAGCCGCGATCAGTGCTTGGGCCTCAGACGCTCGGAGCCCCATGCAGGCCTCACAGGCTGCTGTTCAGCGACGCGGATCGGATTCTCTCCATCCGGCTACGCACGGACCCCGCCGCCACTGACGCCGCCCGCCGTGTGTGCGGGATGGCCACGCAGGTACACGCAGCTGTCCGGCCTGGTGCAGCAGCTCGTGGTTGACGCGGCCTCATCGTAGCTGCCAGCGGCGGGCAGGAGAGACCGGCCATCGACCCTCTGCGTATGCGGGGGTCGCCAACGAAGGCGGGGGGGGGGGGGCGGGGGGGGCGGGGTTGATGGCAAGAATGCGTGAGTGTGGAAAGGCCCATGCCGCCGCCGTCCACTGGCGCTCGCTGTCAGATAGATCGGCCACCACTCTGCACCAGTGCAAGCATGTCAGCACTGCGCTCGCGCTGTTTGCGGGCCCGTGGGAACTGCATGACGGCGGAGTCGCACCGAGTCTGGCGGCCGCGTAAGTACCCACCAGGGAGGGGTAGACGGGTTCCCTGCCACGCGCTAGACGGACATTGCTCAAGTATTGCTCAGGTACAACCGGACAACTTCCAGGGTCGGAACTCCACATGTATGGTTGTACATGCGGAGTAGTATCGGTATCATGAGAATTACATACGGCATGTAAGCATCATGTTTCGGCGGCCCAGTGGCAACTGTGCATGCGTATATTGCGGCCGCTTGCAGTAAGCATTTCACACCGAACGTCGGGGTGCCACCTGAAGCTGAAGCTGGTGATTCCTGGGCCGCAACCATGTTCCTCTAGGTACGTGTCATGGGCGCACACAGCATGCAGATATCACGGCATAGGTGAAGCATCGCAGTTATTGCGTCCGAGAAGGCGGTGCAGGCTTTGCCAGCTTGTCGCCAGGTGGGAACCCGCGTGATGAGCGCGCAGCGATCACTGCGGTCCTCCTCGATGTAAGGTCGATTGGGGATGGCAGGCGGGCTCGTGTTCGCATCAGCACTCATGCGACAGCATCAGCGGCTGCAATTAATCCCCCCCTAGCACGACGCGTTCATTATATCTGCCCCTACGGAGAGTGCCGCTCGAGTCGCGTACGGGTGCGTGTGAGTGCCGAGGATCTGTATCGATTTATAGGCTATATATCCATTCATTCCGGGTAGTTGCTATTGTATGGTCACCAGTCGGCATTGATGATTAGAGTATGGCCATGAGACATCAGTGCAAGATGGATTAATGATAGTCGCTAGATACAACCGCCATAGTGGTGCTGGCATGCTGCGGTTCTGCGCCGCCCAGCGCAGGAAAAATAATGTACGTCAAGCGCGCGCCGCGGCACACCAGTATCGTTACGAGCCGCCGTAACAATACCGTCTGCTCCACCTACCCTGCTCCTCCTTCGGGCGACCCCCACGAAGGCCACGACTGCTGCTCGCTCCTCGGACAAGAGCTTTATACATGAGCTAGCTGCGAAAGACGATATAAGGAAATCGCCCTCGCCATATCATCAGTAGTACAGGTATCCTGACTGTAAGCAATAACACCAGCGCGGAGCAGCCCCGATCCCGGCCGCGCGCCGCGCGCCATCATCCATCGGCGCTCGCTGCTCCCTGCTCCTCGTTTCAGGTACGGAACTGCTTTGCCGTCACTCCGCGACCGGCCACAAACAACACGAGTTGTCAGACGAAGCGAACGCGGGTCCGGCAGACTCACTTTCAGTCCCATTCTTACAGTCCGCTCACTCCTCTCCCTGCCCCGCCGCCGCCGCTGTCACGTGTAGTGCAGAGGGCAAGGCGTCCGGAGGCCGCCGAGATGATGCCGCTGCGCGTCGTGGTGATCGGCAACGGGCCCGTACGTGCCACGTTGCTGCCTGCTTCCCCCTGCACCTCAGGCGGGTGCCTCGCGCATTACACGCACCTACCGGCACCAAGGCGCCTTGGCTGTGCTGCCTTACGAGTACCTGCGGCTGTTCGCATTTTTTCAGATGGAACATCTTTCACCCGCACATTGCCCATGTCCCCCGCAATGAACGCCTGTCAGCCTGGAGGCATGCACTGAGATGGCACGCTGCAACCCCCTTCCAGCTGGGCTCCGCCGCAGGGCGCCACTTAGCTGAGGCTGGCGCAGACGTCACCGTGTTGGGCTCCACCCGCCTGACCTCCTCCTCGCAGGACCGCGGCCGCATCGCGCGAGCCCTTGACGCGGAGGGCAACGCGGTGTGGGCCAGCCGGAATGCCAAGTCACTGGCCGCCTTCAGGTGGGGCCACCTCAGCATCCGCTGTGCTCCCGCCCACCCAGCTAGGATATACCGTGCAGCATTGCTAGGCAAAATGCCTTTAAGCCTTTGAATCCTCCGATGTGGAGATGCACCAACACATCCTCGGTGAATACATTCTCATGCCTTCGCCGGTCCAAACATGACCTGGGAGGGACAACATTGGCCCGGTACTGTATCACATCTAACGCCTTCAGAAGTCTCGCTGCGCAGGCCTTCATATCAGACTCGGCTTGGATAATATCTGATACCGGAAGCTAATGCGTCCTGCATTTAGTGCCCGTGCATACATAATTACCTGCATGTGGGATGTGGATTGCGTATGCCTTCTAACTATTAGCGGCGCGGCATAGGTGGTACGGGGTGGGCTGCCACTTGGAGGCGCGGTGACTGTTATCAGCTCTCGGTTGCGGTAGCTGGCATAATATAGATAAATAGTACATAAATGTACATATGTGCATACATAAATATTAATATATGTAGATGTAGATGTAGATGTAGATGTAGATGTAGATGTAGATGTAGATGTAGATGTAGATGTAGATGTAGATGTAGATGTAGATGTAGATGTAGATGTAGATGTAGATGTAGATGTAGATGTAGATGTAGATGTAGATGTAGATGTAGATGTAGATGTAGATGTAGATGTAGATGAGGATGTAGATGTAGATGTAGATGTAGATGTAGATGTAGATGTAGATGTAGATGTAGATGTAGATGTAGATGTAGATGTAGATGTAGATGTAGATGTAGATGTAGATGTAGATGTAGATGTAGATGTAGATGTAGATGTAGATGTAGATGTAGATGTAGATGTAGATGTAGATGTAGATGTAGATGTAGATGTAGATGTAGATGTAGATGTAGATGTAGATGTAGATGTAGATGTAGATGTAGATGTAGATGTAGATGTAGATGTAGATGTAGATGTAGATGTAGATGTAGATGTATATGTATATGTATATGTATGTGTATATGTATGTGCATGTGCCACCTACCACAAGCGGGACATGCATCCAATGAACTACGCAAGACAATGAAGGCCACGACTCTTTGGTTGATGCGTATTTTCATGAGGAGCTTCTGCCCTTGATTCACTCGTTTATAGTCCGCGAATCCATACCTTTGCAGACAGAAGACCACATTATTAAACTCCCCCCTCGACTTGTCTTCCGCAGGCAGCTGGAGCAGGACACCGGCTTGCCGTTCTACAGCGAGTGCGGCGCGTTGGTCGTTGGCAACAAGGCGTTCGCAGAGCGTGCCGCGCAAGGCGTCGTCCCGGTGGAGCATTGGGGCGATGAGCTAGCGGCGCGCTTCCCCTTCCTCGCAACCAACGACGACGACTTTGCCGTGCTGGACGCCGCTGCGGGGCACGTGGACCCGATGGCCATGGTCGCCGCGCAGAACGCGCGCGCGGAGGCCCTCGGCGCGCGGGTCGTTGCGGACGCTACCGTCGGCGAGCTGCGGCTGCTTTCGACATCCGCCGGCGCCACACAGCGTCGCGTTGTGGCGGTGCCGGCAGCCGCTGGAGGGGAGGAGGTCGACGCAGACATCGCGGTGGTGTGCGCTGGCGCTTACACCCTGCCGCTGCTGTCAGCATCGGGGCTCCAGTGCCCGCCGCCCTTGGCCGCCGTCCGTGTCTCCCGGCGGACAGTCCTCATGGCGGAGGTGTCCGAGGCCGATGCGCTCGGGCCGCTTGCCAACATGCCGACGCTCAAGTACCTCGTGCAGCCCGGCACCGCCAGCGCGCCGGAAGGACACAGCGCCACCGAGGCCGCGAGCGTGTATATCCTACCTCCCATTTGCTACCCCGAGTACGGTGGCCGCTGGTTTGTGAAAATCGGAGGCGGGCCAAACGACTTTTTCGATGGCGTCGATGACGTTCCCAGCGAGCTCGCCTCTTTCTACGCCACGGGCGGCGATGCTGCGCTTGCGGGGCGGCTGGAGGCGGTCCTGCGCCACGCCATGCCTGGCGTCAAGTTCCACTCCATGTTCAGCAAGCCCTGCGTCACCACCTGCTCTGCCGACGGCGAGCTGCAGCTCACAAGCCTTGCCGGTGGTTCTGTCATCGCCGTGACCAGCTGCCAAGGGAAGGCTGTCATGTCAGCGGACGCCATCGGCCAGGAGATCGCCGATCTGTGTCAAGCAGAGCGCGAGTGAGCCAGCCGGTGATGAGTATCCCCGATGCTGTTAAACCATTAAAGGCACGCGTGACGGAGTTCTATACGGATGAGCGGGCAGGGGACTCGGCCTGACTCCCCAGCCTATTTGACAGTGTTTGTTGTTGCCATGTACTAGGATACATACATCATTCCGCCGTTAACTTGGTACCGGTAGAGGAATGTGCATGTAGTTGGCATGCTGTTGGCGACCACGTCAGTTGACATCACATGTACTTTACTGCCCGCTGTGCCTTTCATGGCAACAACAGACCCCCTCTCTAGCATGCGCAGGTCTCAAAATAGCTAAAGAAAACTACAGTGGTGCGTAATAAGTAATCATCAAAACAATGCCATTGCAACTGAGACCCCATAAAGGGCAGCAGGTGACCTCGACCTGTCCCTAGAAGCCTCGAAGACTTAATGCCGTAGCTGAAATACCGTAGCTGAACAAGTGGCGGATCTGGTATTGGGATGGCCGCCACTGCTGTGGAACACACTCAGCACCATAAGTTTTGTGGAATGATGTATAAGAGCGCGAAAGACAGATATTGATATTATTATTATATAATATCGATAAATTGCACTTTTTGAAAGTACTTAGCAGGCCGTACTTATTGTTGGCAAGTCTGCTTGCCCTAGGCATGCCATGCAGCCAAACCCTACCCCTGCTTCCTTCATGTCTAATAAGTCATCCCATCACGGCGCTCCGGCCCACTTTCCAGGCGATGTGACGCCTATTAGCCTTTGCTTTGATTTGTCTTGTACAGTGTTAGGCATTCATCACCAATAGCGAGTTCGCTATAAGCCTATGAGTACCACCGCACCGGCCGCCCAGTGCGCCCGGTGTCGGGCTACAAGTAGCACAAGTAGCACCAGGTTTGTCATCAAGACATCCCGAGACAGCTTTCACTGAAAGCATTCCTTTTCTCATCTCCTCATCCCTTGTGTCCCGACTGTCCCCTGCTATTCAACCTACCTACCAGTACTTTGATATGGAGATATTATTATGTATGCAATAATGTCACTTATATGCATGACATGGCCATGGCGATATACCCCACCGGGGACTCTCCGATGCCCTTATATTTAGCCACCTACATCACCATCAGTGGTTTCTCTCTCTCTCTCTCTCTCTCTCTCTCTCCGAGGTATGCGTGTATCATCTGATTTACCGCGCGCTCTATAGCGACCAATTAATGAATAATACGACGGGGCTACTGGTAGCTGCTTGTGACGCGACGTGGCTGTTGCGAGGCAGCCGCGGCTGCGCGCACTGATTTGTTGGCAGCGCTCATGTGATTGGGTTTTGGTTAGGGAAAGCGTCTGTAGCGAGTGCACACTAGACAATGCACGGAAAGCACTGAGGCATCGCTCATCCTTGCTGCACGCTGATGGTCGAGTCGTATATCCGGCGGGGCGGCGCGAGTAGTGACATAAATGCAGCAGCGACTACACCGGTAGTCCGGTATCGGCTCTTCGCCCCAGCCAGGCTATTTGTGGCCCTTGTCAAGAAGCAGGGTGCGGCCAGCATCCCGGACGTTGGGCATGTGGCAGTCGGGGAGGCGGAGCGGGCAGTGGTGGACAACATGAAGGCGGCGTATGTATTGCCCGGTGCTCGCGCCGTCTCAGCTCGGCGCCGGTATCTCCGCAGGGGAATCCGTGCTCATCCACGGTGTCCGCCACATCGCTGAACACCGCGGTCAATGGCTGATACTTGTGCACTGTCCTGGCGGATGCATGTAGACTGGGGCCGCCATAGCTGTTAACCCCTTGCACACCCACTTTGTGTCGCTGGAAGACAACCGCATACCATGGAGCGTGCCCTATAACGAGCTTGCCCCAATGATGATCTCGAGTCGTTTGTGGCTGCTGCGATCCTCGGTGCGTCCACTGTCACCCTTTCATCACTACCACCACCGTCACCGCCATTAATTACCTCAGCCGCTCTCATCGCCATCACCACCATCCCCCCCCCCCCCCCCCAGCAGGACCTCACCTGCCCGCACTCCCAGCGTCTCAGTTCCACCGCTGCGGCCGGGATATATATGGGTGTGAAGCTGTGCTGTGCGCTGTGCTGTGCCTCCCGGCGAAAGAGGAGCAGGCTGCAGCTGGACAACCTGATGGAGATGAGGAAGAAGCACTTGACAGTCCACGCGGACTTTGGGGAGGTAGTGCTCTCTCCCCCCCCCCCCCCCCCCCCATCCCTTCCCCCCTTCATCTCCCCTTCGATTAACTGTTCCAACTGGACACCTCAAGGTCGGCACTCAGCTAAGCAAGCGGTCAGCATGTCCGCCTCGTAACGGAAGGTGATTTTGGCAGGGTATTTGGCAGGGGACAGAGAGCGCGCCGGCTGCTCTCTTTCGGTGACGGTCAATGGGCACGCAGAGACGGCCGAGACTACGATCGCAACACTGCTGAAGTTTTCGAAGCTCACAGCGAAAATCGCTGTGGTGGTGCGCCTGCGCCCCTTCTGTGCACTGCATGCGCTGCTGCCGGCCATGCCGATGGGCCATCGGTTGCCTTGCTCTCTAATGACGCATGAGTGTTGAGAAGCGTACTGAGAAGCTCGCCGCGCGCTGGCACGGAGCCCGGCCACTGCTGGGCTGCCATTCCCGTGTTGCTGCAACTGTGTGCAGACTCTGGTGGAGGTGCTGCCGGTACGCTTGACGGGGTCGCCACGATGGCCATTGCGACTATCGACAGCGCTCTGCGGCAGCAGGGCTGCAAGCTGGTGGAGTGCTCGGCCGTCCAGTAGCCGGAGCGCCCCGTTGCCTGCGCGCATCATATCAGCAAAAGGGGTTGGCGGCGTGTCTATCTGTTGGTAGTCGGCACCGCAGCGAATAATGACAGAGGGCCTGGGGATTCGGAAGGCGGCCCACAAGATAGCAAGTTACGGGACGGTGACCATAGCCCGCGGCGGCACACCTATCGTGACGCCATGGCGGTAATAGCTTTGCACGCTAACACATATCCATTCCTCGTGAAACCCTGGTGTGTCTAGATACTTTTTAAATATGCGTCATCAAGTTGCGAAATATGTCCTACTATACACTCTATTCAATGTAGTATGCACTGCTGTATGTACTTACTATACACTATGTACCCCACTGCCGTGAGACAGAGTCTACATTAAGTGACACGGCACCCGTACCACACACACGAGAGCTCACTGTCACGGCCAAGTCAGCAAGCCTGGCGCGCCATATCACTCGCTGAGATCATTCGAGCCTTGGGGTGTCCGAGTGCCACCTGAACCGCCCAGCCGGATCTCTCCTGAATAAGATACTCCAGCACCAGCTGCACGAAGACACGCGGACTTGCGTGTCAGTCTCATAGCTCTTCCTCATCTGACAAGCCATCACAGACCATGGCCATTACGACCATCACTACAACTCTGCATATCTATGGAATAGAGTGTATCTCCGGTGTCGGGATACTGCGGGTATCAGCCCCGAAAAGGCGCCGGTCAGCGACGAGTGTTAGCGTCGGATTTTCCGAGCTGTATATATATACCCGCCGGAAGATGCTGACGATGCTGTTCAGGCGCCTAAACCAGCCCGAGGACCCCACCATCGGACATCAGCCTTCGGCGGCGCTTCGTAATTCACACCGCTTGTAAGGTCGTAAGGAAATCATTCGCAGTACTACCCGTATAGTATCATTGCTGTGTGATGTAGTTACCAATGCAACGCGCTACCCTGACCAGCACCCGCCCACTTCAGGTTTCGCTAGTATCTTCGGGCGAGCACACATATATATTCCAGACTTGACCGAAAAGACAGCCAGTTTCATCGATCTCTCCATAGCAGTCGTCGTGCCTGTTTGCTCCCCAAGGACTCCGATAGCTACTGCAACTCCAGTCTCAAGCACTAAGACTTCATATATAGAGTCGCAAGGCGCCGAAAGAGTATATACCGCAGGCCGCTCTCCGTCACCTGTGTCTGGCAATAAGCTGAAATTGAAATTCTGACAGGTATTTACAAGCTTGTCTCGATGTTCCGCCCTGCCCAACCTACTGCTCTGGCATGCGTCCAAATGGGTGCACATGACGAGCCGATAAGGCTGCCACAAGACCTTTGACAACGGGAGGGAATGCAATTATAGGTTCGCAAATTTCGAACAGCTTTAGAACTAAGGGATGCGCTGCTGCCCCCGAAGCTCGCTCGCTGTTCTAATAGTCTAATATAGTAGTCCTCTCGACACAGTTCTACGCTTTGATGTACCGTCTGCGAGGAGTCGTTGTTCGAGGCACTACTGGCAACACAGAGCACTGTGTCGAGCCGGGGATTTTTATCTTGTTTCACGACCGTGCGGTTAATATCATAAAGTGCAAAAGGGCCGAGATACAATGACTAAAGCTTTCGACTAATCTACAAAAAAATGCATCCCGTCTGGCAGCACAGCTCGCACATTATATTGTTTCCGTCTGATGGAGCAGCACGATAGTAGGGCTCCGTAGAAGTGCTCAGCTATGTTGATGGCCGCTACAGTTCCGACTGAAGGGTCCAGCTGCCTCTGACAGGAGGCGGAATACACGTCATGGGCTCGCCGAAGATAATGAAATGCCACGGCCTCGTGTTTACGACAGTGGCATGGCTGCTACTCTACCAAGCGTCCCAAGTAGAGTTACTGCCCCCTCCCTCCCCGTCGTTTATTGGCTTCCCGACAATTTATTTAGCGATGCTCTTGTCGCTATATAGTGCTGTGCCCGACGTCATGGTGATGTTTAAAACCCTCCTAAGAGCGTATGAATGAGGCTGTTCCTATCAACTTCTGTATATCACGATTCAAATGATACACAGTACGCCAAACGCGGCCTGGTGGCAACCGGCTGCAGGTGTATACTGGTCGCATCTGAGATCTGACGCAGTGGTCTTGCTTGTTTATTGGGTCATTGTGGTAGTGCTGCTGGCGTGCCGCTGGACCTCAGCAACAATCAGGGCAGGTTTCGATGCCCGGAGGAGGTCCTGATTGTCCGGCCTGGGACAGTGGAAGATATTCAAACTGCTGGTAGGCTCAACTGCCGACGTATCTGGCGATGCTATGGACGATAGCACACATGCACGTGTCACCCTAGTTGATAATGCTGAGTGATGCAGCACTGCGACTCTGAATGAGCAAATTGTCGACATGGGCATACGGTCCTGAGGCCAATGATGTGAGAGCGGCTTGAAGTGGTATCGCGTCGATGTCGAGGATTAAATTAGCAAGACTGCGACATCATATTGTTATGGCAAGACCTCTGAAATGTGTACTTTCGTTGACTATAGTTCAGCAGAATGGGGCGGTTCAAGCCAATGGAGATGGATCCTCCTGGAATGAGGTAATCATCACATCCCACTGCAGCGTGCTTGTCATCGAAAAGGCCGTCGCGATATGAGCTGAGCGTGTAATGACCCGCCACACGATCTTGGCGCGGCTCAAACAGGCTGCACTTATAAAGCAAATATCAATCTCCTGCCCCTCATCCTAAAACGACTTTCGTGGCTGCCATGACAGAGGCCATTCTGCGCCAGTGCAAACTCTTCGAGCCCAGTCAACATTCAGCTCAGGACAGTCCGCCCGCTGCGGTAAGCATGTAGATTGCGCAGTGATAGTATGTTCCAGCAAGAAGCAGACGATCCGTCACAGGAAATCGGCGGCACTGTCTTGTTCTGATGCTTAGCACATCGCCGGGCTGTGCCATTCCTCAGACAACTTTACACATTATTATATGATCATGCGATTCATCTTCAAAGGACGCGGATCATTGCCCTTGACATTTGTTGCGCGCTGTACTGAACCCTGCTGCTGCAAAACTGCAGGATTGAGGTTGATGAGCTTGAAAAGACGGTCCACGTGAGCGCAGGTACTACCTGCATCGGACTGCTTGATCCGTGTCTGATTGAATGCAACCCTTTGAGGAAAAATTGCAGTGCCGAGGGGTAACTGCGTGTGCGCATTTGTCCGCCACTGCCCGCATGCGAGACCGGATTCTCTGACGATTGAGTAACGGCCATATGTACACTCCTGGCAGGTGTCAGAGTTCGTGACTTGATTGACTACCTGGCGGCGTACCAGACACCCCTTGCGCCGGATGGCTACACTCTAGGAGCGCCGCCCCTGTGGCTTGAGATGGTGCGCAGCGGTGTCCTGCGCACTTGCCCCCCCCCCACCCCCCCCCCCCCCCACCCCACCCCCAATTTCCCTAGCCTTGCAAGTTAGATAGAGAGAAGAGAGAGAAAGAGAGAGGGGGGGGGGGGGGGTTACATGCAGCGGAAGCTAGTTAGATGGCATCTCCGCATCCCCATTGGATGATGACCAGCTACGTCCAACTATCCAACTGCAAGTTGGACGTCAACGGTGTGCATATACATTTACTTTACTCGTGAGCTTAGTCTGAACGGGTGCTTCTGGCGCTGGCAGTCGCACTGCGCAGCGTGACATCAATAGGCTGCAGTGGCGCACCGGTGCATCGCTGCCTTGATAATATACTGCGGGGGCTTGACTGCTTCTATTTCCTTCGGCGAGCGCACCTGCCGCACTTGTGAATCCGAGGTGTCCGTTCACAGCACGTACGCTCATTTCACGTCTCCCCGCAGTAAGCACAGTTATCATGAACTCGTAAACCTCTGTCGCTGAAATGCATCATGACGACTTTTTCAATGATGGGTTCGCCCCTTGATCATAGACAATCGCAGGAGCAGTGGCAACTGGAGCACATGGCCAGAGCACAAAGTTCAACAGTCTATCTGACCAGGTACATTGCAGCACATTGTGGGCCGTGCGGGCAGTCATGCGCATGCGCAGCAGCAAGCAACATAGTGTCCGATGCGCCCACAATGCGCAGGTGGCGGAGTTCACCATCGTGGACGCACAGGGGGACATCCGCGTCATCACCCGAAAAAGCGATCCGCAGCTGTTCCGAGCGCTACACACCAGCGTCGGCCGGCTTGGCGTCATCGTTTCGCTGAAGATGCGGATTGTGCGGAACGAAGTGGTGGAGCGCTCGCTGACTTTCCTCCGCCCCAGTCAATTCTTAGAGCGGATGGATGAGGTGCAAGCGCAGTGGCGGGCGACCGGGACGCTGCCCGACTTCACGCAGGACGCTCTCTGGTTTTGGTCGGTGAATGTCCGAGATGTATGTGCACCACCAATAATACTGCGCAACAAACTGATGCCACACAGCATTATTTGCCGCACGTATGTAGAATAATGCGCCTGTGTGTCATCGCACCTTACATAAGCAGGTAACGGCAGTTATTAACGTTTGCACACGTACCCGTAATTATCGAGACGACATGCGTCTCAAAAGCACAATATGCTTGCCACCGCGCAGCGTGAGATCGTTACATTAATTGATGTGTTTGTCGTAACCTCCGACACACATCGTTCACGTCCTCGTAGACATCGTAATTGTATGTCACAATAAATATTGTAAGTCACAATTATAAGCACGCGGTATTGGCGGGGTCGAGGTATATATTGACGGCATAATATTGTTTTTGAACCCCCCCCCCCCCCCCCCCCCGGCGAAGAGATAAAATCTACAATACGTCGAAATACATCAGAATACAACACAAACACCAAACGGATATTGCAACTCGATGCTGCAAAATACTTCGCTATATTTTTCCGACCTTCGTGCCCAATCGGACATTACGACAGGCAGGCAGTCGATTGATCTCTTGCGGTCCCAATAGGTGGCGGAGATTCTGATCGACCGCTCGGACACAGATAGTGACGATATGGGCAAGAAGGTGAGCCGCCCCCCGCCGCGCACCTCTAGAAGGGGTGACTTCATCATACCAGTTACTGGGCATTCCCGGGCAGAGTGTTTGTTGGGTTTTTTCGCGCTTCACATGCGCCCGGCGCTGCATGCATGCATAATTGCTTCCTGCCAGGTATCCACGCTGTCCCTTCATGGCCGGTGGGGCAGACCCTATCATGCCATGGACAGACCGCACTGTGCCGTGTAGTATTGGCAGCATGACTAATGATGGAAATTACGATAAATTGCGCAATTAAATCATTTCTAATGAATTAATTTGTAGTAAATTCATATTAGAAAATTTAATATTCGTAATTCATGTACTTTTAAATTTCTGCAGAACAACTTCACATATTGCGAAATCACGATTATACTTTCGTTAAATTTCAGAAAACACCACTGTCATATTGCCCTGGTACTGCAGAGTCTGGTGTCAGGCGGCCATGGCACTGACGGTCACCATGGCATGGGAGGCAAGAGTAAGTTCGTGGAGAAGTACTCACAAGCTCTGCTCACTGGAGACTACGACAGCAAGCGTGGTGATTTTCATGCCAGCGCCGCCGTGGCCACCTACTGCGGCAAGCTGTTCAAGGGGGTGTTCTTTGGCCACGAAGGCTCGCCGCACATGAAGGGCGACGGCGAGTACACCTACACCAGGAAGCAGTTGGAGCTGTTGGAGAAGTGGTGGAAGTTCCCGCTGTCAGAGGCGGCCTATGGGTGGAAGAAGCAGGATGACCTGTGCAGGGCCTTCCTTCACGAGCTGGCCACGGCGAAACCGGGTGTGGCGGCGCGGCTCCGGGCGATCCTTGCGCGCGTAAACAACGATCTCCCAGCGGAGTTGGGTCCGGAGGACTTCGGCTCGCAGCCTATGGAATGGGAGGTGGTTGACCCCAACCCAATCACAGGTACGAGATGCTTGCGCTGCCTGCCAATGGTGCACACTGATTCAAATACATTTCGAGACCCAGCTTCTAAAGGCTAAAGAAATGCTTGTCAACAAGGTCCATAGCCGGGCATGGATGTCATGCAGGGTGCAATTGCTGACACACCTTGAGCCCGCCCCCCGCGCCCAATACCTGATGTTCTTACCATGCAGACACAACACTCACAAAGCTGACAAAGGAGGATTCACGGCTGTTCTTCGAGGCAGCGTATGGCGACGCCGTGGGTTTGTATAGCGACCTGTTCCCGCGCATTGATCCGCGCGTGAATCCCGTGGTCCAGTTCCTATTCCAGGTACCCCCCTCTCAACCCCGTGGTCCAGTTCCTCTTTGCGTAAATGTGTGCGCAGCAGTAATCATTCGTCTGCTGCTAGCCTCGTGTTCAATCAGATTGGGCTATTATTGCCTATTCGTAATACTGGGTTTCTGTGACAATTACGGCGTCTATATACGTTCGAGTTCGTGCACTTTTATGTGCCCCTGAGGCTACGACGAGTATACATATGCGACATCACGGTGATGTGTGGCAAGCGTTGTGCTTTTCAGACGAATGTCGCCTCGATTGTTACACTGGTTTCGGAGCTTGTGTGCTCAGGGACCTAGAGGTCGCCGTTTTTATCCCCTACGACTGACGCCGAGAATTGACATATTGTGGGGGGGGGGGGGGAGGGAGGGGTAGTGTGACAATTGCGATTTATATATACGCTACGACTACGTTACAACGTGCACCGGAGGTTACGACGAGTATACATAATATATACATGTGTGTATATATCTGTATACTTTTAAGTATGTATATGTATATATACTTGTTTATGTACATATACATATACACACACTGATATACATACATACATGTACATATACATGTATATTCATAGTAGACATACATATATATTTACATATTTATGTTTACATTTATATTCATATTTACATTATGTTTATATATACATATTTATATGCGATATCACGCTGCCGTGTGGCAAGCGCTGTGCTTCTGAGACGAATTTCGTCTTGATTGTTAAAGTTATACTCGACCACGAATCCGTTGTCTGACTGCAATGTTTTAAAATTGCACCCGCATGTAAATCTGAGCGGCGTTGCGACTACGCCACATCATTTGCCGCCCAAGCGCACCATACGCCATCGCATGGTGTCTGATATGAAATTCAGTGTAACTTGTTTAAACTCACTCTCTCGACAGGTTGTCTTAACCCAACATCAAGGAAGGGCCTGCAGCAGGCCAAAGCAACTCGCATAGGGTCCACATACTAAAGCGCGTGGGGTGCCCCCCCCCCCCCCCTGGAGACCACGTGGCTATGTTGCAGTCCACCGGTAGTACTAATCTCTTATGATGGATGTCACAAGTACATGTTTAGTGTGTCATAAGGGGAGGGGGTACTGTGCGCGTGCAAGAATGCCAGCCTGTACACACGCTACCCGCCGCACTTGTCGCCGGTGTGCACGACGCACATCCGTAAAAACAGGCGGCCCCGTGACTGCCCGCACAATCACATAGTACCGAATCTCAACTATTAAGGCCAGGCCCACTATGATGTGCTTCAGTATCACCACTAGTCAGTAGCGGTAACGCTGCTGCTGCCGCTGCCGCAACCCTGGCACACTCTGGATTTTCCCTCAGATCCAGGTGAACAGCCAGTACGAGTTTGCTATACCTGTGGGCCAGGCTGCGGACTGCCTCCGCGGGCTGGTGGAGCTGGTGTATGACGACACCCCCGGGGATATCGACGGAGAAAACATTGACGACATACACAACGACCTGTGAGTGCACCATCGTCAGAATGCGTGCAACCGCGATGCCGCCCAAGCAGTGATGCTGCAGCACCGGTGCTCTCGGCTGCCATGAGCGCGCGTCTCACCGGTAGTATTAGTGTGACACGGATCCCCAATGCGGAACGATTATCATGGTTGGTGTTATAGTTCCAACTAACCAGTCTATTCGGATGGAGGTTCGGCAAATAGAAATAGAGTAGAACAGAGAATACTATAGAATAGAATCTGACAGAACATGTGTCGATTGCTTGGATTGTTTTGAAAGAAAACTATAACGGAAAAGAGTATAATCTGTAACGGAGAAAGGCCAATTAAAAAACCCGAGTACCCATCTATGAGTATGTCCTACCTGAAGTACACAAATAATGTACCAGTGATCCACGATGAGTACCGTTGTAGTACAGCAACATAGCCACGTGGCAAATAATACAGAGGCCCCACCGTATGCGCTTTAATTAAGCGGAGTGTATGTGGGCCGGTCAGGGCCTGTCCCTGATGCTGGGTAAGGTCAGCTTGTGCAGAGAAATAGGAGCACTTGATTCAGTTGCAACAAGGTTCAAATTTCAAATCTTTCGAATGTATGCACGTGGTAACCGCGGTCGTGGTCGAATCTACCCTGATTCAAACAATTAACAGTTAACTAGCTTCTATTTATTACCTGATATTGGCACGGCGCCCGGTGGGTGCTTGATGTGTTGTTTCTCTTGAGAAGAATCTGACGGTCGTGTTGTACTTATTTATTGTGCGGGTGAAGGCTGGTGGAGCGGGGCTTCCGCATCGCCAACCCCGTGCGCATCATCGGCCAGGAGGACGCGCTGCTCTCGGTGTCCAACCGGTCACCGGTCGTCTGGATTGACCTGACAGACTACATCATGCCCAACGCCGTCAGCCAGGTACGAGAGCCATCCCAGCGCCGCTGCGCACGCAGTGCTTGTGTGCCACTGCCGAAGCTCAGCGGGAAAGCGCATGCTGTCGGGATTATGAGCCCAGCGCACACAGCACGGCAACACTGAAAATGAACTCACCCACCACGTTGTTGCCTGCAATGGATGATTGCTGTCTGTTGCAATCGATAGCGATGTAGCTGCGCTCAATAGAAGGACAAGTTGAGCCACTGACTAGCTGTGTGCCGCCTGGGCTTGGTGGGGCACCCCGACAGCCGGGGGATACCGTGCCCGAATGTGCCAACACAAACCTCCGCTTCTTCGAGTACGTCACGTATCTGCGGAGCGACCCCAAGTGCGCGGGCGTCCGCCTGCACTGGGTAGGGCCTCGACCGGGTCCCGCTCAAACTAATAGCCTCGCGATGCCTGCCCCCGCCGCAGTAGCGTCGTCGTGCAGCAGCTCTGTGGCTGCTGAGTAACGGTAGATGGGCTTGCTATCACTGACGGGCACGTCCACCGTCGGGGGAGGCTTCCAGGCACCCTGGAGAGAGAGTAGTAGTAGTAACGACTTTCCGCGCGCTCATCTGCCACAGGGCAAGGCGGGCTTCCCGGAGCGCGGCTGCTTCAACGGCGCGGCGGAGTACCCCGACACTTGGTGCGACTTTGGCTGCGCCATCCAGAGGCTCGACCCCGACGGCAAGTTCGAGGACAACACCCAGTGGTGGAACTTCCGAGGCGTGGACCTGGAGCGGTGCTGCACCGCCTCCGGCTTCCAGAGCTCCTGGTTCGGCTGCACGTGCAACCCAGAGCCGCTGCCGGGGTTTCAGGACTGCCCGGCGCCCAATCCCCCCGGCTACGAGCCGCCGCTCAACGACTTCGACTACGACTGCACGGCCTAGCGCCCGTTGGGCTGTTTTCCGATCTAGCATCAGTAGTACATTGTGACAGAGCCCATACGTCTGATGTAGTGCACTGCATATTATGACGTAGTCGCTACTACAGGTACATACCATCACCGTGAACAACTTCCCATAATATCCTCCCTGACCTGTAACCACAAAGACCCGCCCCGGTTGCTGCTGTGACACTCTCTCGGTGTGATCGGTTATGATCCGGAAAGGCGCAGTGATGGGGTGCCGCCGGCACAGTGAACGCGCTGTAGGAATCCTACGGGTGTTGGTCGGCAATTGCTCGAGGGCGGCGGCAGTGGCGAGAGGACTGTCGAGCGCGAGAGTGCAGCATGGTGTAGGTTTAGGTTCAGGTGTAAAAGCTTGCCAAAGCTGCTTCCACAATGCTCCGCTCGTGTGAATTACAGAAGGCCAGTAACAAATCCGCCACTAAACGATCATCAGAAGCCGCTGATCAAAAGCGGCAGCACAATCGGCCAGCCCCTGCTATCCCGCCTATTGCCAGTGTCACGCTCGTCGCGTCGCCCATTACATTGCCCATGACAATGTTCTCCAGGCCAAACGAGAGCTCTCCGCGAGTACGACACTCGCCAACGCACTACGAATTCATACACTGAGGACGGGCCTCGGCCCTCGGATACGTGACGTTGCTGCATCATAGGGGCGCTTTGATGCCATTATTCTGGCAATTAATTCGAAACGTTGGATGTGCTTCTGCATCCCTGTCGGGCACAGCCCTGTGCTTCTACTTTCACCTGTTGTTGGTCCGTACTCAACCTGAGCATAATCGTTGCGGATAAATACCAAAAGCAGTACGGCAATGCCGCGGGCATCGGAAACCTCATAAATAAAAGCGGCGATAGAGGTGGTAGCGTTCAAGAGGTTTCCGGTGCCCGCAGCGCTATACCGTAATTTTTGTCACATTTATCCGTGATGATTACGCGCCGGTGAAGTACGGCTTCAACAGGTGGAGTACGGCTTAGAGCCCGCCGCCGAGGCGGATACTACACGGGAGGACAGCGGTCTGCGAAATTGACTTCTTGCCAGTGCCTTCAGTCGAAATGTCGAATGTTGGTAAGGAAGGGACAATGATAATTCCCTTCCTTACCAAGGGAATTATCATTGGTAAGGAAGGGAATTATCATTGTCAATGGAAGGAGCGCTCACACCATCTGATGAGCGCTTCTTCCATTGACAATGATAAGGAGCGCTGTGAGCGCTCCTTCCATCTGATGAAATTGCTACCGGAGCCAAGTTATCGCACATCGGCGGTATTAAATGTATGCAGCTATGCAACTTCCTGAACCAGAGCGAATGGCCTTCAGTAAGATTAGCACTGCTGACCATCATCCCCGGGCTGCAAGCAGAAGATGAACACGCAATACAATGGGAAATGGCACAGAAAGCCAACCGCATCATTATATTATTCTTAGTTTTTTCAGAATCGCAGAGTTCCAGTTTCGCAAGGACAAGCGATGCAGCTAAGAAAGCTCCGTGCGCACCAGCATCACGCGGCATGGAGAGTGTCCTTCTGGTTCTACTACTCATCAGTCACGGAGGATCACGGACCTCAAAGGGAGGCGGAAATAACATGGAATCACTGAGAATGAGGGGCTTTCTCTCCCAAAATCCGTGTCAAGACATGTCCGCAATGTGACACGAGGGCGCCATAACGAAGCAGTAGTAGCCCAGTCCCAGCTACTGCTGTTGCCGAGGTCACGTACATTTGACCATCTCGCTAGCCCGGCGGGCTGGCTGCCCACCCCTCCGAGTACGACCTCGCGCGCAGGGAGGCATGGCGCCCGAGCGTGCGCATAACGTGCTCCACACGGTCGACGGGAGGCGGCGCAGCGGCCGGCGCCGTGTTTTCAGGCGAAGCTTCTGTTGCCTCCTCCTGGCCAACCTCCGACACGCGGCTGAGGACGTGGCCCAGCGGCTGACGGTCCCAGGCGCAAACCGAGTCCTCCTCCTCCTCCGGCGGGTCCATCGATGCAGAGCGAGCAGCGGCAAACGACGAGGACTGTGGGCTGCCTGAGAGCTGCTGCCGCCCTGCTTCTGGGATGGCCGCTGCCGGCTGTTGTGCAGCATCCTGCTGGGGATTTCCAAGCAACGGCAGTGACAACACTCGATCACATGGCAGCTGATAATGAAACGTCTCTGACTGTACATGCAATATTGTATATTATCAACCAGTACTACAGGGTGCGAATCAACGCCAATTCGAATATATAGTACCTGCTATTGTTCTCAAAATTTCATCGCCAGCATTTTTCTGAATTTCGCAATGAAACATATGGTTTATGCTACATAATGACCTGTTACAGAGATAACTATACAGTATGGTATACTATATAATAACATGGTATACTATACTTTACTTTATACTACACTTCATAGTATGGTATGGTATGTATACTATAACTGTATACTATAACTATATTGTATAATGATATATTAGTACGATATAACTATATATTCTGATGTATAGGTATGATACTATAATTACAGTATAGTATGGCATATGATATACTATATAATACTATAAGGTTTTGTAGGTGCCTGGATCAGCACCAATCAGGCCGGGGGCCCCTTTTACGTTTGCATCGGCATTCGCAGAGGTTCGTACAGGTGTAGTCATCCCTCGTCGCAAAACGCTAGTCAGATGCCAAAAGCAAATATACTGAAGGAGAGGACAACAGCGGTTGCTTCCATGCAGTGTGGCAGGTTGGGGAAAACTGAGGTACCAAATCAAATCTGCACCACTTATATCGTCACTTGCGTCCCCCTTCCCCCTCTGCGCTGAACAGTGACTAACACACTCACATGAATAGGCATTGGTGCGACGCGGAATGTTGCCCCGAAATGTGCGGACTGTAGATTGTATGGTGCATGCGATGCCTGCCTGCGCCCAACCCTGAATCGACATGCCGGCTACCGAGGATGGACGGCTAGTCTGAGGACGAGCAGCACAGCCGAAGTAGGAGCGCAAGCAGCATCCTCACCTGCGCCTTCCGTGGCGCAACAGCCGTCTTCAGAGCGCGCATGTCCGCCTTAAGGTCGGCAAACATCTCATACGCAGACATGTGCCGCCTTGCATAGTCGCTGGATGTGACCGCCCTGATCACAGCGCAGGGCCAGGGTCAGGTCCAGGATAAGAAGGGGGTGAGGGTGGTAGTGTGATGGGAACAATCCAAGGGGGGGGGGGGCGACCTCTGTGGTGGCTTCATCTCCAGAATGTGCAAATATGTGGGCGTCCATGCAGGATTATGAATGCCGAAAATCTCCAGCAGAGCGTCAATCTCGTCAATCAGGCCTGCAGAAACGACGGCGTTCAAGTCCCCGGGAAAGTGAAAGGAAAGGTTCGGGGGGGGGGGGGGGGGGACCTGCACGGCGCTGTAGCTGGAAGCACTGCCGGAGATCCATGGCTTGGTAACCAGGGGAGCGCGGGGGGGGGGGGGGGGGGGGGGGGCGCAGAACAAGTTAAGTTGAGGGTTCACTGTGTCCAAGTTGATTTGGGGAGTTGGAGGCTGCTTGCCCCGCCTGCTACGAGCACAGGCATGCCAGCATTTGAAAGGCAAAGCAATAACAGGCAGAGGGGTAACCTTGCTGAAAGACAGAGACCACTACCGCCAGCAAAATGTTGATCATGATGATGCTGACGAGCGTTTCGAAGACAAGAAAGAACACCACTGCCGCTTCCGCGTGGCTGCTTGCATACATGGGCGGCAGGTTGACGCCGAGCCCCTGCACGAGCCGCCGAGGCAAGGAACAACACATCGGTCGTTCGATTGGGAACAACTCCTTCTTGAGCACTGCCAGACTATCAAAACCAACCCACGAATTGCCTCACGTACAGGAGTAGCCAACAGTCCCATGACCACCCCGCAATCCCGAGGGAAAAGAACAAGATGATACATCAGAGTGCCTGACCCCGCTGGCCATCGAGAATTGCCAACCTCAATCGGGTGTGTCGAAAGTGGGTGGTCCGATGTCACATGTACTCAAACACTCCTCCTAAATGTGTCGACACGCGGCGACCTCCTCGCTCGGCGTCTGTTGGGCATTCGAGCAGCGCAGTGGGCCTCACCCCGCACATGACGATCAGACTCACGACGCTGTGCGGTAGGGACGCAAAGTCGTCATCGGCGCCATCATCATTGCGGAACAGCGTCCAGTATGCCATGCTGAATCCGAAGACCTGTTCATCGCCAGAGCACGGGGGGAAGGGGGTGTTGGAGGCGCAACAAGGCATGGCTAGGGAAGGCGCATGCAGACTGTGTGCTGGGTGTGTACCAGGAAGGCGAGGAACAGCAGCATGGCGCGTGCTTCCCACAGCACTCGCTTGATCATTTCCAGCGGCTCAAACGCCCCTGCCTTGAAGCCCCTGCAACCCATCGTCGGCGGCGAAGTTGAGGGGGCTGCATGGGGCGGGCGAGCTGGGCGCGTTGACCCGCTGGAGGCGAGAGTGATCTCCCAAGTAGATGAGGTTCAGGACGAAATAAGTGGACATTGGGAAATCGACAGCGTGCGATTCCATGTATGTGACATCATGGTGTGGTTCCCACGCTGTTGCTATAGCTGAAGACTTTGCCCATGTATCGTTGCTTCAATCACTGGTAGGTAGAGAGGAGTGAAGGGGCAGGGGGGGCAGAAGGGGAGGGGGCTGAAATCACCGGAAGTAGCAGGACAGCCGGCTCCACATGAGCACAAGCTGCACCGCAATGAGCAGTTCCACGTCCGCCAACGATCCCACTCCAGCCAGCGTGGCCGCTAGCACAGCGTACTGCAGGCCCAGTATCGTGCACATGTGGATGGTTCCTCTGCGGAGGAGGGAGCTGCCTGCCCCGTACCACCACATGATGCAGACCTCCACAATAAGGAAGGGCACCGACACGGCGGTGCTTGCTGCCAGGCATCCTGCGGAAATCGCGCACCACCGCCCTGCGGCTGGCTCGCCACCCTCCAGGCCGCACTGCGCCCAGTTGGCGATGCACACAAAGCCGCAGAAGAGCAACAGCCAGGCAACGTACGCGTACAGCTGGGCCAGCGCCACGGCACGCGCGTACTTGCGCCACTTGAAAGATATCACGGCGCGCAGAGCCTGCTCCCATTACGCAGAAGAAGTAGCTGTAAGCCCCAGGTCAAAGCACCATCGCGCATTGCTTCGTCCCGACCAGCGCTGTCCGGTATATGGATGGCTTCCCCCTGCCCTGCCGTGCTCAGCAGCCAGGCGAATCCAGCGCAGCGGTGTGCGGTCGATCCCTGTACCGTGGTGATTCGAAACCCGATGTCTACAACGCCGCGTCGCCCGAGCCAGCCGGAGCGTCGCAACGCCCGTCGTCGAGTTGCGCCTCGAGTGGTCAGCCGCAGGTGACGCACTGCGATTGCTGTCGGGCCTCGCACCCGTCGCTGATAGGTCACTAGCCAGTACTCGATTTACAAAAGCGTTAGCAACTCGTACCGTAGCCGGCACAAGACGAAATATGTATGGACCACATTGCCTTGCTAGGCAGCCAACGCTGCCGGCGACTTTGCGAAAGTCGCCGTCCTCACAACGACGACGCGCCGGTCTCGTGCCGCTCGGAAAATCGGAGCGCGCTAAATAGTCGCCAAGCAGCTCGCGGCCTCGTTATCGCGTGGCGCGCATGCTGCAGCTTGTCAAAAGCCCGACGACGCGACGAACAATCGAGAATAGGTTTCGGAGCCGCAGTACAGGTCATCCGGCGCGTCGACGATGAGAAAAAACTGGCATACGAGCAGTGGTTTCGGAGTACTCGTACCGCTAGGAGGCTCAGTAGCCTATCCGCGCCGACGCCGACGCGGGCGCCGATGTAGCGACTGATCGGTGGGCTATTTGTGTGGGGAGCTTCGCTCGCCCGTAGTCACCGCGGTTGCCAGCGGTCGTTTCGTTTTCCGCGGTGAGGGCCACGCGTGCTTCCATCTGCTGCCGCCCCGGTACAGGTACGTGGCTGCTGGTGCAGAATACTACAACATGGAAATACAGCGCTAGAGACTCGCATGGCGGCGTTCCTGTAAGGCAAACCCCCCCTCTGTCTGTCTCTCTCTCTCTCTGCCTGCTACTCCGGCAAGGATTCATCAGCACGTATATTGCACTGTGCGTGCCGTGGTCTTTGGGTGTTGAGAATAACTTGCCTTTTGCTGGAACACCGAGATATCCTCCGCGCCCGCAGAAGCACGGCGCAGCAGTGGGCTCATCAAGCCAGCTTCTCCACGGCTGCACGCGTGCTTGAGCGTCACAACAAACGCGTCCATGGTGTGCTGCGACTCCCAGCCTGGAGTGGCAACAGGACAGCACGGAGTTTATGCACGCCCGTGAGGCAATGCGGGAGATCCAGCCTTTCCCTCAGCGGGCACCGCGTGCCGCAGAGATACCATGGAGTATCTGCTTGCGGGGTCCCACTGGCTGGCGGAGTCGCTTGATGTCGTGGCCCTGCCGCGAGAAGTTGCCGCGCACTTCCAGTTGCTCTCGCCACAGCTTTTGCCAGTCGGCTCCACGCCCGCTGCTCTCTGCGGCTCCATCCAGCTCCTCCATGCCAGCGGTGAGGAAGATGCCGTTGTACAGCTGGAAGCGCAGCGCCACCTGCCCCCCCAGAGCATGCACACCCCATCCGCTCAGAAAACGCAAGCTCGGCCGTGTCCATAGTGGAAGCGTCGCCAGCTAGGGCACAACGCAATCCACACACTGGCCCTTCTGGTCTCGTACTTCGCTATCGCGTTGGTGCATGGGGCGACACACTCAGGTCCAAGCACGCCGCTGCTTTGGCGCAGCGGAGGGTGTTGTCACATGCTGTGCAGATAGCCGTTGCCTCTAGCTCACTCCGGAATGATGGGCATGCTGTCATAGACAGCCCTGAGCAACAGGTAATAACCCGCAGCTCCCAAGGTTGTGAAATCTTCCGCCATGCCTCCTTCCCCATTATATGCCATTAAATCTCGGAAACATTTCCCCCCACCCCCTCCCCCCCCCTACCTCCCTCCTTGCATATCCTGTATCGCTTTTCCGATACCCGGGTGGTCCCTCTACCTGCCTATATGCTAGTCTAAAAAGGGCGACTCACCCACCCCCTCCCATCTTCCGGGTCTCAGGGCAGCCTGCTCAGAACGAGAGGCGCGTACCTTGGATGTGACCTGCAGCTCTCCAAGCTTCTGAACACCATACTTTGACAGCCAGCCCACCACATTCTCCGGCACCTCCTCAATCTGTGTGTTGACAGTAGATTCCCTCAAGCTCAGATGGCCGGAACAGTCTCTCCCTGTGCTGGTTCGAAAGTTGAGCATAGCAAAATGACGATTTCGTCGAAATTCTTCGACAGAAAAGGGTTCATTGGGATGCGCGAGCGCGGGGGGGGGGGGGGGGGGGGGACTTCTGCCATCACACACCAGACGTTGTATCGTAACCTCGTCGGGGGCCTCGACCTCGTCTCCCAGCGACACCTCCTCCTCGTCAGCCAGGAGGTTGGTCGCGAGGCCGTTGTCGTCGCGAGCCGCCATGCGTATCGTAGGACTGCAGGAGGGCGGCTGCCGGGCTGTTCAGTCAGCAGTGCCGAAGCCCAAGCCCTGAGTGCGCTCTGCGCCCGGCGTCCCTCGACCTGCGACCAGCCCCGCCCGTGGAACGCGAACGCAGGGCCTACCTGAAGAATCCTGAACAGTGTGCGTTTCCAGAGAGGATGTCCCTTGTGCTGATTTGGTCGCTGCCGTGCGCTGTCGCTCGCCAGCCGTAGTCCGGTTGGCGTGTAGTGAGACGGCTCACGACACAGCGCACGGCCAGCTCATGACGAACACCTGCTGGAACGTCGAGCGGCTCCCCATCGGGGTGATGAGAACTTACTGGTATGAGATAGCGACTACCTGTGTATGGATACCTACTACCAGTAGCGACTTGTTACTGCCTTTTTGTAATTCACACTAGTAGCGACTAAGGATTACTGGCCGTACTGTAGCAGCAGCGCTCGCGCGATAGCGACTATTTCAAGGGTGGGTGGGGGCGCAGGCATATGGCCGAAAATGTGCTTTGGCATAATTACAAACCTTTATAGGGGCCAGAGTGCCTAAGAGGCAGTCCCGTGAAGTTGAAAAAAGTGAGGGGAGGGTGGGCGTGGCTTTCGCGGTGCGACCCCATGGTGGGTGCGCCGCGACAAAGAAAGGTGGGGACATACAAGCCCCGTTTTTGCGTTTAAGCACACGACGAAGCAGCATCCGGGGGCAGCGCCACTCGGGATGGCTACGTTGGGAACCGCACGACGCGGAGGTGCCGTACTCGGGCGGTACGGCATACTGGCACAAGATATAGCACCGTGCTTGTGCCGTACCGCGCCTGCTAGGTAGACGACGAGGGAAAGGAAACCCCAACTACTGTTGGTAGTAAACATTTCAAGCAAGGGTGGGGGCGCCAGCATATTGTCAACATGTCTTGGGCGCCAGCCGCAGGGCGGCGGCCGGGTGGGAGAGCAGCGACCGCCCACGAGAAAAACGGGCTGGCTACCGTCGTACGGCGGGGCGTGCGAAGTGGGGGAGGGGGGGCAGACGATGTAGTCTGTAGCCAGCTCCATGCAGCGACGGCTTGATGGTGTCAACCAGCTGAGTGTCCGGGGGGCTGCGAAAGCAGCATAGTTAGGACGTGCGGCGGCGATGGAACCGTTGGCGCCGACCTACTGCGTGCCCACGTCGTGAAAGTTGCTGGGGCGCACGATGTGGTGGCGGCATGATGGGGCCGGCCAGCCGCGTGTCCGATCCGCGGAGGCGACCGACGAGGGAAATGGTGCAGGGACGGCTTGATGACGCCGACGAGATGCGTGCCTACGGAAGCGACCATGACACAGGGTGCAGTGACGGCCCATTTGCGCCGACCAATTGCGTGCGCAGGCCGCGGAAGCGACCGAGGCGCAGGGTGCAGTGACAGCCCGTTGCGTGCGTAGGCCGCGGAGGCGGCTGGGGTACATGACGCAGGGCCGCATGATGGCGTCGACGAGCTGCGTGCCCGGGCTGCGAAAGCGGCCGAGCACATGGTGCAGTGACGGCATGATGACGCTGGCCAACTGCGTGCCCGATGTTGTGACAGCGATTGAGGCACAGCGTGCAGCGGCGGCCCGTTGGCGCCGATCACTTGCGTTCCCGGGCCACGGAGGCGACCGGGACACATGATGCAGTGGCGGTCCGTTGGCGCCGCCGAGCTGCGCGCCTGGGGCTGCGAAAGCAGCCGAGGCACGTTGTGCAGACTGAGGTGGCCCGTTGGCGCGGATCAGTTGCGTGCGCGGGCCGCGGAGGCGACCGAGGCGCAGAGCGCACTGGCGGCCGATTGGCGCCGACCAGCTGCTTGCGCAGGTAGTCGCCGAGGCGACCTGGGCACAGGGTGCAGGGACGGCCTGACGGCGCCGGCCAGCTGCGTGCCTGGGGCGCGGAGGCGACCAGGGCACAAACGGGTGCAGTGACGGCCCGTTGGCGCCGACCAGCAGCGTGCGCGGGTCGTGGAGGTGACGAGGGAACAGGGTGCAGTGGCGGCCCGTTGGCGCCGACCGGTGCGTGCCTGGGCCTCGGAGGCGACCAGGGCACGGGGTGCAGTGACGGCCCGTTGGCGTCGATTAGCTGCGTTCGTGGGTCGGGAAACGACCGAGGCACAGCGTGCAGTGGCGGCCCGTTGGCGCCGACCGGCTGCGTGCGCAGGTCGCGGAAACGACTAGGGGCACATGCATGGTGCATGGGACGGCCTGACGGCGCCGACCATTTGCGTGCATGGCCGCGGAGGCGACCATGGCACACGGTGCAGTGACGGCCCGTTACCGCCGACCAGCTGCCCGCGCGGGCCGCGGAAGCGATCGAGGCGCAGCGTGCAGTGGCGGCCCGTTGGCGCCGCCCAGCTGCGTGCGCATGTCGCGGAAACGACTAGGGGCACATGCATGGTGCATGGGACGGCATGACGGCGCCGACCATTTGCGTGCATGGCCGCGGAGGCGACCATGGCACAGGGTGCAGTGACGCTGCAGAAGCAATGAACCGAGGCGCAGGGTGCAATGGCGGGCCAGTGGTGGCGACCAACTGCATGCCCGGATCGCGGAAGTGACAAGGGCACAGGTTATTGCAGTGGCGGACTGATGGCGCCGACCAACTGCATGCCCGAGGCTGCGACAGCAACCGAGGCATAGCATGCACCGGCGGCCCGTTGGCGCCGACCAGCTGCATGCGCCGGCCGCGGAAGCGACTGGGGTACATGGTGCAATGACGGCCCGCCGATGGCGCCGACCAACTGCGTGCGCATGCCGCGGAGACGACCGGGGCGCATGGTGCTGGGACGGCCTAACGGTGCCGACCCGCTGCGGACCGGCGGGCCGTGGAAAAGACCGCGGCATATGGTGCAGTGACGGCCAGTAGTTGGTGTCGACCAACTGCGTGTGCATGCCGCGGAAGCGGCCGGGGCACAGAATGCAGTGACGGCCGGATGGCACCGACCAACTGCGTGTCCGGGGCTGCGGAGGCCATTGAAACACGACGTGCAGCGGCGGTCCGTTGGCGCCGGCCAGCTGCGTGCTTAGGTCGCGGAGGCAACCGGGAGGCACATAGCGCTGCTTGGGACGGTTTGATGGCGCCGACCAGCGCGGGTGCCTGGGGGCGGAATAGAATGGTGGCCGGTTGGCGCCGATCAGCTGTGTTCATGGGGTTGCGAGGGGCAGCCCGATTGTGGCGCGGAGTAGCGCGTTGAAGCTGCAGGTATCACCGGCTCGGGAATCGTTCCTGCCCGGAAATGGCGGTCTACTTCCTCACCGGCGAGCCAAAGGCCGGCGGCTTGGGGGGGCCTTGTAGTGTCGCGACGAGGCGTGAAGAGCGTTTCCCCCGAATCAGTCGAACGGTTGTCCGTGTAGGACATTGGTTGTCGGCGCGAAGAGCCGGCGCACGGCGGTGCCCACGAGCGTCGACCGCGTCCCGGCCAGCGAGACATGTCCTCGAGTTGGGCGCCGGGCATTACTTCAAAGTGACTTGTAGAACCAAAGACCTTGCATATCACGAAGACATGAGCTCTGTCGCGGCGCGACCCCATGGTGGGTGCGCCGCGACAAAGAAAGGTGGGGACATACAAGCCCCTTTTTTCGTTTAAGCACACGACGAAGCAGCATCCGGGGGCAGCGCCACTCGGGATGGCTACGTTGGGAACCGCACGACGCGGAGGTGCCGTACGGGAGTACGATGTTGATGCAGCTCCTCGAGGCGCTGCGGGTCGATGCAGCCCCTCGGGCGGTACGGCATATATACTAGCACAGGACATAACACCGTATTTGTGCCGTATTACCGCGCATGCTAGGTAGACGACAAGGGAAAGGAAACCCCAACTACTGGTAGTAAACAATATTATGGCGGAGTGAGAGTCGTCCTATACCGTGGGTTTCAAACACGCAATCTAGTCTAGGTTTACCAACGGCACACGGAAGAAGCGCCATTTTCTGGCTAGGAAGACTCGGCGAAAAGGGGGCGGGGGGGGGGGGGGCGGAGGAGGAGCCTGCATCGAGGCGGAAACGAAAAATGGGAGAGCGCTGCCAAAGGCAGCGAGCTAGAAGATGGCAGGCGAGCTGGTTGTGGCTATCCTAAGTAGCTCCCGGGCCGGGAACGCAGGGCTAACGGGCGATGGGGCAGCCAACCCGTAGTGAAACCCGATGGTACCGGCAACGTAACTGATTGAAAACACCAGAATACCGTACGGGTTGCACAGGGACAGTTGCCATTGTAGGGAAACCCCATAAACACGACCGTTTAAAACATTTCAAACATGCAATCGAGTCTGGTTTTGCCAGGTACACGCGGTTTATTTACGATTGCGAGCGTGGGCAGTCGGCAGGCGTGCCGATCAGACGACGAGGGCTGAAGATGTCTTGGTTTGTAGATGGGTTTGCGCCAAGAGGCCGCACATGAGCCTCGATCGAGGCGCAGGCGTAGAGTAGACGCGGGCGGGAGATGTTATCGCCAGCGAACGTCATCGGAGCGACACAAGGCCGGACGCGTTACGAAATCAAAGCGCCGTCGCCCCATAATAGAGGCAAACGAGTGGGTCATTCGCCCCGCCGCGTGGTTAGAGGACAATGCGACAGTCTCAACCGCTTAGAGACTGTGGGGAACAAAACAAAGAAAGATGGTATGCAGGGTTGGTGCAAATACGAGAGGCTTTAGTTATTTGACGATACAATAATGATACCTTGGTAATCACAACGCTTACCACATGGCAAAATTATACGGTACATATACCCGTAGTCACAGGTACACATTGTACTAGTGCTCGTACACATTGTACATGTACTACCTCGTAGTATATCGTACTCGTATAACTGTCAGAATACATTCCTTTTCCCCGTGCGAGAGTTCAACTCTCGACATCAACGGGGTTCGATCCGGTGACCCTACTTACATTAGGATGCTGGCGCCTTGTAACCATGGAGGCGGTATCAATCCGGCTCCGAAACCAAAGCGACAGTCTCAACCGCTTAGAGACGGTGGGGAACAAAACAAACAAAGGTGGTATGCAGGGGTGGTGCGAAGACGAGAGGCTTCGGTGTTTTGACGATACAAAAATGATTCCTTGGGAATCACAACGCTTACCACATATATAGCAGCAATATACGGTACATATACCCTTAGTCACAAGCACACATTGTACAAGTGCTCGTACACATTGTACATGTACTACCTCGTAGTATATCGTACTCGTATAATTATCACAATATCGACTGCCATCACCATCCGGCCGTCTGAGGGCCCGGAGAGAAAGGCGCCTAGCGCTACGCAGGTCGAAGGCTCAAAGCCTGCAAGAGGTGAGGAAGATGCCACCCTTGCCCAGACCTTTTTTGCCGCCCCTAGGACGGGAGTACAGCGGCAAAAAAACTCTTGCAACATCCTCACAACGGCCGTTTTCATTGGCCGCAGCAATTCAGTTACGGAATTGCTGGGTAGGCGACGCGCCGTCATAATAGTCAACTACAAGCAAATTGTCGAAGCATTCTACAAGACTAAGTGGATCCCAGTGACGGAATTTTCAACACAGTTTGATCACCGCCTAAAACGCTGCCATTAAAATACCCGGCACTGACCTCGAAATTAAGGTCCGCCCTACCCAAATTTGGACGTCGGCCCATTTGAGTACTGCGCGTCGGGGCAAGCCCCATCCCGCGGAGCAAAGCATTTCGGGAGTGCGATACATGTGCAACAAAAAAGGCAGTGTGAGGGAGGACCCAACGCCAAAACTGGAAGATTTTCCCATTCACAGTAAATTCCAAGGCGCCGTGAAGGGAGGGAGGGGCCCCGCCCAAAATAAATTAAGGCAGCTATTAAGATGTGTTGACGCATCAATATAAACCTGACTACTAATGAATAAAATCCCTAAACTCCGGAACTAACAACCCCGAATTACGACGGTGATACCAACCCCACCGCGGGCACTCCCCCAGCATATGTTCGATAGTTTCATACAACATTCACTTCCGCCACATGCACGCAGCGTTCAACGAACCGCTCAGGCATGGCATGAATCCAGGCCAATCATCATGAATCATCATGAATCGTGCGGGCAGTGGGAAGTACTCGGCTGCGTAATTGTATCGTAATGTGCAGCCCGGCCAATACGTAGCGACTACCTGTAACGCAGACCCTATGGTGGACGGAGGATCCATATGAATGTTATATTGCTTTTAATCATGCTTATAGTCCGCATATCTTAAAATGTCCAGGCGTCAAATTGTTTTGATCATGCATCATTTTTTAATGTTTGCATCGATGTAACAGTTTTGATCCTAGAGACGAGGATCCTAACGCACTGATGTAGGTAAGTATCGCAGGTAAAAATAAATTATCGGAGGTGCAGGCATAATCCGGCGCGGGATACTGTTGAAATTACGCCCGCCCGCGCGCCTGCGCTGCTGCGCGCCGTGCTCTACCACTTGGCGCTCGCAAATATGTTGAATATTATATGTAGAATATTACACTATCATCATCAATGAGTTAATACAATAAATATCGATATTCTGCGGATGCCGCAGACTGACAGATGAGGGTTATTTCACTACAGGGAATGTCAGCACAGCATGCAAAAAAGTGGCTAAATAGGACAGCAGGCGGCGGGTCTGGTTAAGAATTAATCCGGGGTATTATAGCGCTACGGCGTCCGTACATTATTGACGATCTACTCGCGTAGGACCGACGATAAGTCGCAATTGCTAGAGAAGTACGGTACCCGTATTCGGCGCACGCGGCAATGGCATAACGCGACACGCACACCCACCTCGCCCCCGCAGGCAGACCCACCGACACGCTTCAGCACCGCTTCCATGGCCATCCTTTGCCCGAGATCCTTCGCACATGCCAGCCGCGCGCACGCAAGTGCGGCTCCGCGGCAGCTGCGGCCCTGCGCAACGGCACCGCCAACCTCTGCCTTGCGCGCGCACAATGGCGAGGCGCCCCAAGTTCCGCAGCGCAGTAGGTGTGCTCGCCGCCTGCCCCTGGCCACGCCTTTCGCTTCGAAGAAGCCCACTTCTCGTGCCTCCCCGAACTCCCTGGATTTTAGCTGCACTGCGCGATACAGCCTCGAGACTGGCGCCCCATGGACGTACGCAGTACTGCATTGCACATCGGGGTCCAGGCCAAGCTGAGCGCGTTGTGCCGATGTTCCGTGCCGACTCGCGGGCAGGCGGCAGTCGCTTGCTCTGCTGCTTGGAAGCGCGGCGCTGACAACCGCACTGACCGTCTCGCCTTCGCTGGCGAGCGCCGGATACGAGCCGATGGATGCGTTGGCGGGGAAGGACTACGGGAAGTCGCGCATGCGGTGGGTCCGCCCCCCCCCCCCCCCCCCTCCCCCCACACACACACACACCACCTCTCCCTTTCCCGATCGGGAGTCCCAACCTAACCCGCACTTGCACTCAGGTTCGACGACTTTCAGCTCACGCCCAGCGGTCTCCAGATCAAGGTTCGCTGACATCCCTGCCAAACACCTGCCAAGCCTCTTGCCTCTGCCCATTCGGAACCTCCTCGCCCATCACCTGTCCGATGCGCTGTCCTGCCAGGACCTGCGGGTGGGCGAGGGAGAAACTGCAGAGGCGGGCGATGCGGTGACGGTCGACTGGGATGGATACACCATAGGCTACTATGGCCGGCCCTTTGAGGCGCGGAACAAGGCGCGCCACCGCGTCGACGCCCCCTGCGCCATCCGGTTTATCTGCTTATGCGGGGCACATCAGGGCTGAGAGGTTTCCGTGCGTGTGTCCACCGGCATGCAGACAAAGGGAGGCGCGTTCACCGGAGACGATAAGGACTTTCTGCGCTTTACGCTGGGCAAGGGTCAGGTGCCGGCACTGCACTGTGGGGGCGGGACAGGCGGCGCAGGATTTCACGACAAAGGCGGGCAAACCAGGGTTTGGCGCCGATGTAGGC
Source organism: Tetraselmis striata (assembly GCA_006384855.1). NCBI lineage: Eukaryota > Viridiplantae > Chlorophyta > Chlorodendrophyceae > Chlorodendrales > Chlorodendraceae > Tetraselmis > Tetraselmis striata. The sequence goes on along the minus strand of VCJN01000598.1, from coordinate 37,851 downwards.
ACGGGCTAGCGTGTATTTGTGCTCGGCGCTGAGCGGAGCGTGCCGGTGCTGTCATGCAGGTCATTCCGGGCTTTGAGGAAGGCACCATCGGAATGAAGGTGAGCTTCAACAGCTGCGGGTGCCTCAGCCTAGCGACGCAGCTGTGCGTGGCGGGTGCATGCTGAGAGGTGGCTGCCTGCATCGCAGCCGGGCGGCATCCGGAGGATCATTGTGCCAGTGGAGCTCGGCTACCCCAACGGCGACATGCGCACCACTGGTCCCAAACCCACCTCGTTCTCTGTGCGCCCCCCGCTTCCCCCCCGGTACTGCCATTCCATCTGCGAACTCTCATGCGATACGGCTGCACGGGAGGCTGTGATCGCCCGGCCGCCATGGCTTTCGGCTGAGAGCCTGCGGCTGCACCCCTAATGCTGGATGTCCGCAGGGCAAGCGCGCCCTAGGCTTCGTCATCGAGAACAAGGGCATGATTGACAAGACGCTGCTTTTTGACATCGAGCTCATGAAGGTCAACAAGGCCCAGCAGTAGGCGGATCTAAGATTCATCTCTGCAGCTGCCCTTCTGTGTGCCGGCGCCATCAACTCATAGGGTGGGGCACTGTGCGCTGTGGTCTGCAGCTCCCCACGGGCCTACGAGCTGAAGTTGACATGGAAGTTGCCTGACATGGAATCTGAAGTGGTCTGCGTTGACTCAGGCATGGAATGATTTTGATTTTAAATTTTCAACAAATAAAGGAATGGATCTCACGCATGCGGTGGCCTGCTCTGTTGCAGCAGGCCCACCGCCATAGGCCTCAATGGAGGCTAACTGTTGGAGCTGCTTCACATTGTGCCGGCATAATCCAGCAGGCACCTATGCCAAGCCTAGGTAGAGATCGCCGTCACGGAGACGGAGACTGGGTCGCCCTCCACAACGACGTCCACCACGTCTGCCGCGACCAGCGTCTCTGCCTCGCCAGCCATCTGGCCGCCATCTGCCCGGGGCGGCACATCCACCTCCACGGCTGGGTCCATGAGCAGTATAGTGGGCGGGCCTGTGGCGTATGTGATCTCCACGCGCAGTACCTGGCTGACACCTCGGGCGCGAGCCACTGCCACGTTTGGGAAGTCGCCCACGAGCTGCTGGCGGCGGTACAGCCCCGGCGGGCCGTCAAACACCATGCTGGTGAAACTGCCGGGCTTGGTCTCCATGACGCTAACTACCTTGGTTTTCTCCCCGGTCTGCTTGTACTTGCCCTTGCCCTTGCCGGGGTTTGAAGGCGTCGCTGCAGCGTCGAGTGGCGCGGGGTCGTAGCTGCCATCCCCAAAGCCCTGGTAGTCGTTTGTCTTGCAGTAATCAAGCAGATAGCCTGCGCTGAAGTCGTAGGGGTCGCAGTAGGGAGGCACCGACTTGGTCAGCGCCTGGTAAGCGCAGCAGGACAAGCGCATGTTGACATCACCAATGGGAGAGTTGAGGTACTGCATGAAGCTCCGCTTGCCCACAAAGAAGCTGTCACCATTGCAGCCAGCCAGGTTGCAGCTGACATCAAAACCCTGCTGGATGAGGTCCGCCCACTTGGGGCAGCCGGAGCTCTGTGCGTCGCAGTTGGGCGAGTTGGCGGTACCGCTGCCGGTGTTGTACTCGTCGGCCAACTCAAAAAGACTGTGCCCCAGTTCATGAATCGCCACCAGCGGTCCACTAGGGTTGATGGAGGTCGTAGCCAGATTGCTGGTTCGGTATCCAGCTCCGCCGTACTTGGGATCGTTGTGCACGACGACGGTCTGTAGGTTAGTGCCGGTGGGGAAGCACTGGTTGGCGAGCTGTCTCGCCTTGCTCACGTCGCAGCACAGCAGCCGTTCGATATTGTTGCAAAAATAGTCGCAGAACTGAGGCTCCAGAGCATCGACGTAGAAGGCGTTGAACCGGTCGTTGGTGCTGGAGAAGGGCGCGAAGCTGTCGAATACTTCGTAGACCTTGTCGAGCTCGGTGCGCCAGGTCGCGAGATCGGTGAAGGCAGAACCGACGAAAACGATATTTACCTTGTTCTCGTCGAATGGCGTGGCTGCGTCGTGCTTCAGCGCTTTGCAGACGTCGGAGGCGTAGCAGGCGCCATTGGTGCAGACGCCTGACACGCACTCGGAGTTTAACAAGCACACGCCGCCAGTGGGAACAGTCCAGGGGGCAAGCGTAGGCGCGGGAGTGGGGGCGGGGGTGGGCGTGGGTGTCGGGGCGGGTGTCAACGGCGCTGATGTAGTGGCAGGAGTTGGAGCAGGCGTGGGAGCGACTGTTGTCGGCGCCGGGGTGGGTGCAGCTGTAGGGCCAGGGGTGGCTGCAGGTGTCGGGGCGGGTGTAGGCGCGGGGGTGGGTGCGGGTGTTGGGGCTGGGGTGGGCGCGGGTGTTGGAGCAACCGTCGTCGGTGCGGGTGTAGGGGCTGGGGTGGGCGCGGGTGTTGGAGCAGCCGTCGTCGGGGCGGGTGTAAGGGCTGGGGTGGACGCCGGTGTTGGAGCGGCGGTCGTCGGTGCGGGTGTAGGCACTGAAGTCGGCGCTGGTGTCGGTGCGGATGTGGGGGCAGGAGTGGGTGCAGGTGTTGGAGCAGATGTTGTCGGAGCAGGGGTGGGGGGCGGGGTTGGGGCACGGGTAGGCGCAGGTGTAGTGGGCGCCGGAGTGGGACTCGGTGTCGGGGCCGGCGTTGGGGCAGGTGTCGGCGAGGGGGTCGGAATTGGCTGGCAAACGCAGTCGCACCACCTGCAGACAGAATCATCAAATTCAGTTAGCGGTGGCGCTAATAACATGAATGCTGTCCCATGGCATGTCAGAAGTATGTTGGTGAGAGGTGTGCGGGGAATACTTTTTGTTCCTGGGGTTGACGACCTTCGGGCATGATCCAGGGCAGGACGGGAGCGCAAAGTCGCAGCAACCGCATCCTCCAAACGATCCATCGCTCGGGCAGCGGATCATAGCGCCACAGGTTGGCGCTGGGCTAGCGTCAATGGGCTTGCCCCCGCGACCAAGAAGGCCGCGACGAGGGGACGTGCCGAGTGCGTTGACACTCGCGCCCAATAACACGACCAGCAAGAGCAGCAAAGTGACGGCATGCCGCGGCATGGTGGAAACGCGAGCGCACGCGTACAGGCGGTACGCAGGATGGAAGTAGCGGCGGGCTTGGCTCGGTAGAATGCGGGTACAGGGGGGCAGACTCCTAGCCTGGCAGTCCGTGTATTAGGTCACTGCATGCCGTAAGCGACTTAAGGTCGGGCTGCTGCCAGTACCGGCATCGTCGAAAGCTCTCTATGCAGCGTGTCGGCAGAGGTGCGAGGATGAGCGTCGACGCTTCGCGACGCTGCTGCCCTAATAATACGACTGCAAGTCGCAGTAGCGACTAGCGACTAATCATCCTTACCGTAGCTGCTGCGGAACTGTGCCACTGTCGCGCTGACGATACCCGACTACGTTTCAAAGTTGAGTCTGATGTTGCCAAAAAGGTCGCGGAGGCTGCATTTACACGGACAAGAGCCGAAATTGGCAGGAAGGTTCAGTATGAAAGCGTGGAGGGAAAACGGAGTCGGGGGGGCGCTGCGTGTAAGGCACTGAAACTGGAAGATGGCAGGCTCAGGCTCATGTTATGGCAGTGTTTATTTCTACTCGTGCTTCACCAAAAAGGGCGAAACGACAGGTGCCTAGTAACCCGAACCACTGAGCAGCACGGTAGCCCGAAAAGTGGCTGGTTAGGGAAAGGAGGGAACCCAAGAAACGCGTTTAAAACATTTCAAAGTCGAGTCTGGTTTTGCCAGTGATGAGCGAACGGAGAGAGGGGTAGATTGACGGAGAAGGGGTAGCGCCAGGGCACGAAGGGGGCACCGGGAAGGGTACCGCTGCGGCGTCTTGTTTGACTTGGAAGTGGTGGAGCGGTGCGATGCGACCGAATAAAAACCACGCGCCATGCGAAGGAAGGACGTTGGGGTCGATGTAGTCTAGAACGCCGTTAGAGTTGGTAGCCCAGCCGCCTTGGTAGCGGATGTGGGACAGGAGAGCTCCGATGGCGTTAGCGGCAGATGCTGCTCCCTTGCGAAGGCTGTGTGAGCTCCAAGAAGTGCCGGCGGGGGGCGGGGGGGGGGCGGGGGGGGGGGGGGGGGGAGGGGGGGGGGTGAGAGCACCGACAAGACGAACGGCCGAACAGAGCAAGTCCGACGTGGTAGTAGCAGTCCAAGATTTGGAATGCTCGCTCGGGGTGACCGCCCATAAGTTGTTTTGGCCAAAGCGACAGGTAGGGGCCAGGGGGTAGACTGTACGTAGTCGATGACGTGGTGTATGAAACGCGCAATGCGGGGGTGCTCCGACACTTGAAGGAGCAATACACGCAATTCGTCGCGGTACTCGCAAAAACCTCACCACAGAAAACGCAAAAAAACGTTAAAACGCAACTCGCGGTACACTTGCATGGTAGTGTTGTAGTCGTCGACATGCACGTCCCGCACTCGGCAGGACACGCTAGTAAGTCCCCTGATAAAGAACATGAAGTTGACAACCGAGGCCATGAGGGCTCGGAAGTCGTACTTGTACTTGGGGGGGGTGGGGGGGAGCAAATACATTCAACTCTGCGCGCTCGACGAAGCCGTAAGCGACATTAGCAGCTAGAGGGACTCGCAAAGGGGCAGCCTCAAAGAACGTGTTGATTGCCGACCGGTAGGGTTGTAACGACTTAGCCCCAATGTGACCTCGCTCGCCAATCCAAGCGACGCACCGGACAACAGTAGCTGTAGTCGCCTCCATCGGACTGATGTTCTCGGAGTCGTGGCAGAACTCCGCGAATTGAGACAGTCTGCCGGCGTAGCTTTTGAGCGTCTGAGCGGTGAGGGAGCTGGAGAGTAGGTCGAGGGTCCGTTGTCCTAGCTCGTCTGATCCGAACGCCTCATGTAGACGAGACTGGAGTGAAGCAACCCAAGGTTAGCCGGAGCGACAGCTTCGGGGTCGTTAATTACGTAAGTACGGTGCTACTTGGCCGACGGAGTAACATGGGGCCGGTTCATTTTAGCAAATATTCGGCGGCGGCGGTTTGGTTTTCGGCAGCTGGCCGGTAATTGTTGGACGGGTTTGCAACATCATATGTACGGGTTTGCGGGGCAAGGTTTAGATAAAAGGGCCGCCCCGCGTGCCCGTCGCGCTCGTAGCGCCTATCACGCGCGTAACGTACACGCGTGAAGCTTGGTCGTTGCGAACCAGTTATAACACGTACTGTAACAACCGACGGACGGAGCGATGAGATGTTTGGTACGGGAGACGGGTTGTTGAACCGCCATGTGCAGGTGTGCGGATGGTAGAGCTGCACTCGGCTGTAGGTGTAAGAAGCGCCACACCGAGGAAGGTCTAAATGAAATATGTAAGGTGGGAGGGTCCGGTCCGGACACAGGGTGCTCATCGCGCCGTTGAGCTGCTAGGGTTCGCCTTGCGGCGGTCACCGAAGGGTGGCCTCGCAATGTGCCAGCAGCTTCGACGAAAGGCGCCCCACACCGTCACTCGTGCTCATCATCTTCGCGGCCACGCCTGCGACCGCCGCCACGCCCACGTCCACGCCCGCAACCTGCAGCCGCCGCCGCCACCCGGGCAGTAGCAGTACCTTTTGCGCCATTGGCAACCTCGAAGACGCGGCCCTCGCAATCCTTCTTCCAGTCCCCGAAAATTGCAAAGCCCAAATGTTCAGCGGCAGGCTGAAAATGATGGGCTCGCACTACGTACGTCCATAACAGCTTGGTCACCGTGCACTCGCTTGATCTCGTTAAGCCTCCGTTGGAAGGCTAGGCGAAAGCGAAACGCCTTGTCGATGGCCTCGGCGTGATTCCGAGCGCGCGCGATGAGGTAGGGTGAAGTCTTGTTTAGCATCCGCGGTAAGGTAAGGTAGCAGCTCGTCGAGAGGTACGAAGAGAGGGGCCATGTGGGCTCCGAAACACGGCATCCACATATACTCCTCCTGGGCCGGCAGACGCCGGTCATCCTGCTTGTCTTGAGGTCCTCGTTCGTCAAGTCAGTACTCAGGGGAAAGAGCCCAGGAACTCGGCTGACCGGTCGAACGAGCTCGTAGCCAGACTATGCTCGTTGCAGTAGCTCTGGCACCGCGAGCTCTAGCAAGTAGTCGGGGCGCTATGCGGCTCCCCCGCTGCCTTTCGGCTGTCCCGCGACGTGCTGCCCGGAACCAAAGCCATTTCCCGTCTTCGTCAACAACACGGCGGTCACGAGCAGTCAATTGAGCTAACGTTGTTGCAAGCTCACGCAGCAATGCGGATTGGGCCTTCATGTCTGTTTGTGGCGATTCGAGCGTCGGCTTAACGACGGGCTATGATCCATCAGACATGATGACGCACGGACGTACGGATGAGAATGTCACCCACGGGCGGTGGTGAGCCGGGTGTGGTCTTGAACAACCCGGGGTGACCTTGCTCGCAACATGATATACGAGACACTTAATCGTTGCGTGTAACGCAGCGAAACTAAAAGATGGCAGGCTCAGCTGTTATGGTTGTTTTGATGTCTACTCGTGATGCACCCAAAAATAAGGGCGCAATGACAGGAAAAGGTTTGCAGCAAAGGAAATTGTTACAGTGCACAGGGGTGTACACGGCTTTATACAACTATCGGCTTGGCAATCGTCCGCATGCAGGCATTACTTAGGCTTGGATATGCAACCTATAATATGCAACCTAGTAACATGTACCACTGAGCAGCACGGTAGCCGAAAAAGCGGATATGGGAAGGAGGAAACCCCATAAACGAGTTAAGAACATGCCTGCACCGTCCCTATGATACTACACTTCAATATTTTCTGTAAGTTGAAACACTCCAAGGGTAGTTGGCACTGCAAAAATCAAGCCCGAAGGCATTTCGAGAAGTGCACGTACTGACGACACTTTTTAAGACAACGCTTATTGCGGAGTAGTTGAAAACGGAGCGTCGCCTACCCAGGGCTTTCCGTAAATGGATCGTTGCCTAAGCGGCTGTCGTAGAGACGTTGCACGGGTTTCACTTGTGTCAGTCCTGTCCCCGGGGCAAGTAAAATGATTCTCAAAACGACTAGAGTTCCCGTCGGATACACGTTGATCATGCGTTGATGTGACGCCGTCTGTTTTTCGACTTGCATATGGGGGGGGGGAGCGGTGCGCGCCGCATATACTGGAATTCATCGACCGTGCCACTTACGAGTACCAATACCGACCATGGGTACGCGTGCATGAGCAGGTATCCGAAAAGTTCCGTTGCCTATTTACAAATAATATGGATGAGGTACAATCGCTGGTCGAATATACGATGTGTAGCGCGACGGTCACTTCTATGTACTCATGTAGTCGTGCGTTTCAACCAGCTAACGTGCGATAGTACTCGGGATCGCTTATGGTCACCATGAGCGACAAGGGTGTACATTAGTACGCTATCGTTGGCTGCGTAAGACTCGCCATAGCCGTGGCGTGGGGAATTTTTTAAATGAAAATGGGGGTTGATGCATGTCAATCGGAAATGTGCCGTTTTGGTACATGTAATTTACCTTCACGCACGTCCCCATGTACACAATTGAAAAAAAGCCATCTAGCACGTAGCACGCGCATTCAAGACATTAGGGCACGTCAAGCCCTACTTAGGTTTGGCACCCTATGTCTTGACCAGGGTTGGGCATAAGGCAAAAGTTATTCCGCGAATCCTATGACATAACATAAGTGGTTATGCTATGAGGAATTCACATCAAAAATCGGCATAAGTCCCGGGTATAAGTGCCGATAAAACCCGCACTTGGCTCCCATGCAGACCGCGTACTGCTCGTAGATACAGTACCTATGTACGAGGTGGTACTATACGAGGCGATAGTGGTACGAATTTATAAATAATATACTCGTGATGCGGCACACAACCGACCGTCGCAGAGGCAATCTTCCCGCCGGATCGCTATCCAGCACCTTGCCAGATGGCGCACAGGCGCCCGCCATGACGACACGAACACCCCCGCCCAACATGCAAGGACGGCGCAGCGCTGACGGGCTCCGCCATTTATACATGCGATCGAAGCTCCGTACTGTCGCGCCATACCTCGTACCTCATACCCATATAATTCCCGACTTCCGATAAGCATGAACACGGCGCTTCGGGGCTTCTGTTTGCTTTGTCTTGCTTTTTTATTGTTTGTGTAGGAGCGGATTGCCATCATGAGATTGTTTGGGTTTCTGCAGGCTGAGAGCCGATCTTATCAAGCTCAAGACAACAATGTCCAAGCATGTTGTTGACAGAATTGAGCCGATCTTGAGATTCCTTTCGGAGTTTGATCCTTCCGCTGGGCACTACGTGATGGTAATTCTTCTGGACCCACGATTGTGCCAAGGCGAGCTCTTCATGGACCTCAGTTGTGTTGTTCGCGTAGTTGAGCTGCTGAGTGAGGAGGCGAGGGAGGAGCAGTTGGCAGACCTCTTTGAGCAATACACCGATTCAATTCAAGTTCCAGTCTTGGTGACGTTGTAGCGTACTATCGCCTCTGAGCAAGCTGCGGCCTCACATCACGGAACAGAGAATACTGTACCATCGGTACCGGTGCATAGGCGCAAGACAGCCTTGCATCGTGAGGGGAGGTCCGATACGGGCGGCAACAATTCCGGCGTGGATCTTGTGACGACAGAGAAGCTTTGGGAGAAGGAGGTAGGTGCTACATGAGCTTGAGCGCTTTCGGCACTAAGAGCACCTGCCAGACGCCGCCGACTTCCTAAAAGCGCCCGGGCCCCTTGCTTGGTGGAAGCTGCACTATGAGAAGTTCCATGTGCTTGCTCGCCTGGCGAGATTCGTGTTCGCTGTTCCATCCCGCGTCTCGGATTGAACGTGAGCGTGTATTTTCTCTGGCTAGTCCGCTTACTTCTCACCTCAGAAACATGATGGGCATCGAGGCCCTATCTGATCTTGTATTTGTGAACAAGAATAGGGACCTGCCATCGTTTTTGGATGGGCTGCTCGGAAACTATTATCATGATCCTGGTATATATGAGATGGCCAAAGCCACTTTTGGTGTAGAAGATAACGCGACCGCGTTAGCTGAAAAGTACTTAGAGTGCGCTGGGTCCCAGATCGGTGAACAACAATCGGCCCGGACTGACATTGATAGCATGTTTTGCAGTGACCTCATGTTCCCCCGAAATGGATTTAGAGACATGTGGTTGCAAAATGATTCTGTAACCATGCAACCCCCTTCCGATCAATGTCCATGGGCAGTCCAGGATGTATTTCGGCCACTTCCTCACTTCTTATGCCACAAATTATGGCATAATTATGTTATGAGCATAATTATTCCAAAATTATGTCATAAGACATGATTCCGCTTATGCCGGATCATAACATAATCATGTACTTATGTCAAAAGTACTTATGACATAAGCGACCTATGGGTCACTTATGCCCAACCCTGGTCTTGACTGTCCAAGCACATCTGCCCCACATGAAGCACGGGTAATGCAGGATCATGTGGGGCAGGTTCATGTGGGGCATGCGAATGCAGGGGCACATTACCCGTGCATGAACTAGGGTTGCCAAACGTTTTGACGGGTGGTGTATCACCGGCCGCCGCCCCGCCAACTGATTGATAAACGTACCGGTATGATTGCAAAACCGAGTACGGGAAGGTGTTGTGTTAATATATTATATTACAGCACACCGCCCAGCTTTATGTGTACCAGTAGCAGCGGGATGTGGGCCGCTTTTATCTCACGGCATTCCCGGCGGCTTGCTGTCGATTAAGAACTTCATCCTTCAGTACTGCTTTTAGCGGAAGGTGGATTTGTTACTGGCCTTTTGTAATTCACACCCGTATCAGCATCCTGCATAGCGCGGTTGTTGCTCTATTGTTGAAATGTAACGTAGCGATTGTTGTGTTGTAACGTCGCCATCTGCGACTGTTTGTGACGTTTTCCCGGCGGTGCTGGAATGATGAACATGCGATGCGCTGCTCGATGACGCCGATGCAACAGGAGCTGCTGCCGCCGCGCGCCGCGCCGCTCTCTCGGCCTGCTGTTCATTGGTGACGCATGTTTATTTGAACGCATAAATGAATAAGACGTACTAATATATACAAATAGAAGAAATATATACGATGTCCCATCCGGTTTGGTCTTGGATGCAGAATAGCTTACAGCCCTACCTCTCAGCGGTTAACGCGTTCTTCCAGGACCACGGCCGGGAGCCGATGACTACGCTGGGCAATAACATGATTGGCAGGATTCGCAAGGGCATGGCGGCGTCGCAGATGTCGTTGATGCATCCAACACGTTGCCCGATTTTCTTTCATGGTTACCACGCAGTATTCCCGCCTTCGAACTAATATAGAATTGAGTATCGATCGGACAATTCGCCACCCGTATCTATACCACCAAAGCATACTACTACGGTAACCGTATCCCCAATCGCGCTATATGATTCTAGCGACGGGTTATGCAAATGGATGATAGATATGCTTGCTCACCTTTGAGAAGTGCTTTATTAATTTGGTCATTCCATAAATATTCGACCCACACTACCGGCCACCTTGCTTGATGCCGCACGCACTCCCGCCAGTATTTGGAAAACTTGTGGTGACCCATTATGTGCAGCAGACTTCGCGTAATAGTATCCAAGACAAAACCGCAACAGACTAGGGCGCAGTATTCCCAGAAACATTATAGCACATCGTCGTCCGCCGAGGTCACGAGGTGCAGTGGCGACGGCGGTTGCAGCGGATGAACTGTCATGGAACAGCACCCGCCGGCGGCCGGCGCAGATCCGGCCGCACTCCCCGCGCCTGCCCCCGCAGCGGCCACTCAGGGTTCCGCCGTGGAGCCACGCAAGCCCGAGGAGCTTCTGCTTGACTGCGAGGAGTCGGGAATGGACTACCGGATGTGGACGGCACATGAGGGAACAAGCGGAACGTCGACACTCCGCCCTATATGGGCTCTCTAGAGCTAGAGTCGCCCGCCTCCCTCTCCAAGCGACTTTTCATAGACGGCATTCCTAACGCCACGGCTGAGCGCCTAGTCGTGTTGGAGCGGGAGACGGTGGAGGCAGCCGAATTATTCGAGTTGTCATTGCCGCCCATCATCATTAAGCCAACCCTCGCGTCCCGCCTGGCCTAGCTAGCCGCCGAGGCCCGCCACCTCCGCCAACCTACTCTGCCCGCGCCGGGCGATACTGCTAGAGCAGCCGCCGGCCGGCCAGACGTCATCACCAGTCAACGCTACCGGCAAGGCGGCCAAGACCAAGCCGCATCAGGCGGCGCGTTTGCAGATTTGATCGACTATCAGCATTGGATCCTTTTTTTGGTTGGCGAAACAGGTGCCTATCGGACTGTCAACATTGGGACAAAGTAGGTAAGTCACCAGCGGGACAAAATGATTTGGTCTACAGCGGGACAAAGTAGGTCTCATCGGCGAGACAAAAAAAAGTTCAGTATACCACGGGACGAAATAATAATTCTGTCATCAGCATGAGAAAATAGTTAGGTCTACAGCAGGACAAATTAGGTCTAACATCAACGGGTCAAAATCGTTCGGTCAAGCCGAAATATTCATGTCATCAGCGTAGCAAAATAATTCGGTCAACAGCTAGACCAAAATAATTATGCCAACAGTGGGATGAAAAAGTTCCGTTATCAGCGGGCCAAAATCGTTGTGTCATCAGCTGGACGAAATAATTCTAGCATTAGCCGGACAAATACATCGGTCAAACGCGGGGAAAATCGTCCAGGCGGCCAGAAACTCCCCACTCGCCGCACTGGCGACCTAAAGAGCGCCGGCAGGCTGGGGACATCGCTGAAATCCAGAGCGCTTCTTGACAAACAAATGCCCCAGTCTGGGTACGAAACGCAACCGAACCGCATCAGGCGCCCAAGAGTTGGGGGTTGGAGTGCGTAGAATGATAGCCCCCCAAGTCGCATCCAGTTTGGAACTTCATAGGCCAGTGGCAAATTGAAATTGGAATTGGAATTGGAATTAGTTACAACGTCTAGTCTGCTGCATCCGCTCGCTCAGACTGACTTGTTCTCAGGACCTGCTATCTCTAACCACAGTGGGGAACACGAAGTGTTATCACAGTTCAAGCTACCGGCCATCCTCCAATGTTTCCTAGCCCCTCCTCCTTCCAGTGGGCTATAGGTAAGACAGCAACGCCCCCCTGTTGTCCCTACCTAAGTTAGGCCTATCCCATCCAGAGCTCAGCAGGCAAGCTTAGGCAGCCGAAGCGTCCCGCCTACAGCTACCAAGGTATGATGGGGGAAGGGGGCTGACCGGAATAGCTATGTGGTGCTCAGTATTTATGCACCGCTGAGCCGGCTAATACGATTGGTGGGGGCTGCGATGCCCTCCAGCATGGAATTGGGTGGGTGTTGTTTGTGGCGGTTGTGGGAATTGGATTGTGTGTTCATTGTGTGTAGGGTGTGTGTTGGTGTGTGAGCTGTACCGGGCACAGGGTTAGTGGTGGGCGGTGTTCTTGAGACAGCTGGCTTGGGTGGTGTTGCAGTGGCTCGCTCAGCAGCTTACGGGTGAGCTGCTGGACGGGTGAGTTGCTTCCTCGTCCGTCTCCCACTCGTTGTCTGAGCCGTGGGCGCCAGAGAGGCGCGGCTTGCTCATGCTTCGGTTGCGGGTGGCGCCGTCCGAGCGGCTGCGGCCCCTAGGCTGCTTCTTCTTATGTTTGGCTGTTGTGGCTGCCTTGCCCTTGCTGGCTGGGGTGGGTTGGCTGGGGTGGCGCTCCAGCTGGATGGAGAGGCGCTGTGGGTTGCGTAGCTGGTGTGTCTCTGCTGCGAGGCTGGCAAGGTTGGCGGCTAGTGTTGGTTGACTGGCAGGAGAGGACTGTGCAAGCAGCTCTGTGGCGGCTGTGGTGAGGTGGTGGGGTTCTGCTAGTCTCTCAGTGCTGCCATTGGGTGTGCCCTCCCTGAATGTGCGGTGCACTGTTGAGCGCTGGGGGGAATCGAGGGATATGCATGTCTGCCATACCTAGTGTCTTTGTTGCCGCGCCCTGAGTGGTGTCCACCTCCATGGCGCCGTCGTTCTCCTCGTAGTTGAGTTCCAGTTCCTCCTCGTCGTCCACCTGTGTTCCAGGCATGGCAGTTGCCGCTGGGGCTATGGCTGTAGGTGCAGGGGCTGGGGGGGGCTGCTCCGGGGGCTCGCTCCGTTGCAGCTCCTCGCTTGTCGATGGCTGCCACTGCGTCCGCAACCGCTCCGCGCCTCGGTGGGACGTGCTCGAACCCTGGGGGGGGAGCGTCGCGGACCAGGGGTGCGGTCTAGGCTGTTGGGGTCGCTGGAAGAGGTAGTGCGATTGGGCCTGCCGGTGGCGGGGCTGGTGATGTGTCGGCAAGGCGCCTCTCGGCTGGTGCCGGAGCTGGCGCGGCCTTGATCTTCCCGCACGGTGTCGGCACTGTCTTGCGCCACTGCTCAGTTCTGTCGGTGCTGCGGATGCCACCAATGATGCTGTGGTGGTGGGCGGTCAGCTGCAGGGTGAGCCAGGGTGTAGATTGGGCGTCCGGTGGCTCGTAGGGCGAGGGACGCTGGGCCGGTCTTCCGGACCTTCTTACGTATGCCTATCGCAGCGCGTCGGATCTAGTTGTGGCCAGTGTTGCCACCCAGTTCTCCCGCCTCGCGGATCGTCTGGCTGAAGGGGTGGATGAGCAGCTCCGAGGGGTCGAACTCGGACTCCGTGAGGTAGATGACGATGGTGCGGAGGCGTATCGCCCGCAGTAGTGCGACAGGTGAGGTGAGGGCCACTGCCAGGCGCAAGGTGTCCGCGAACTCCTCGTCTTCTTTGCCGAGGGAGATGGCGCAGAGGTGGTCGTCCCCCACGCGCTGCAGTGTCGGCTCTGTGTGGTAGTGGCGCATCTCAACGCCAGCAGTTGTCATGGTGTCTGTCAGCCATTGTGCGTGGTGCAGCTCTGGGGGTGTGTTGGTGCGCAGGCTGATGGTGGCTGCGATGGCCTCCGCTAGCTGCTCCACCGTCGGCAGCTCCAGGTTGGCCGGGGGGGCGGTGCAGACTGTCTTGGCCGTCAACGCGCATCGGAAGAACTGTTTGGACATCGCCGGGGGCAGTACTCCTGGGAGCGGGGCGGTGGGCTGGTCCTCGCGGTCCTCGCTGTGTTCGACTGTGACTTGGATCACTGCTCGGCCCCGCGACTTGTCGCCAAACGGCAGCGCCCGTACCGCGTCGCGGCACACATCCTGTAGTAGACGCGCCGCTTCGGGATCGAGGAGTTCGAGGCGAACCGAGTATGCCGAGCGGCGGGCTTTCCATATCTCTCGGACTTCCAGGAGGGCCAGTAGTGTGCGGGTCGGGGGCAGATGACGGCGTACGCGTCGCGTCGTCTGCGTCTGTGTCGGCCTCGTACTCGGCCCGGGCTCTCACTCCGGCGAGTGCCAGGACGTCCGCCGGTGTCGCCGCTGGTTGGTGTGCCGCCGCTTCGCTTGGCTGGGGTTGGTCGTATGTTGGGAGAAGGACCTCCGCTAGGCGCAGCCACATGTCGGCCTCCGTGAGGCCTCTAAACGAAGGGGAGCGAAGCCACACCTGGTGTATCGGGCGTTCGGTGTCGTCGAGGTGTGGTGCTCCGAGCAGGCGGGTGGAGCAGCGGCGGCCCTGGCGGTCGAGGATCGCTGTGCCTTCTGTTGTCCGTTGGGTATGTAGAACGCTCTCGGCTGTGTCTCTGCGGGCCATTCGCAGGATGACTGACCCTGTGGTGGTGGGGAGCCTAGTGCCAATCGGTACAGCGGTGTAGGCGGCGGCTGGCTTGGGGGGGCGGCGGGTCACCACCCTGACGTCTGCTGGTAGGATTTGAACGCCGATTTTGGGGCTGAGGGTGCGGATCGGGTTCGTCACAGTCCGGCTGCGCGACTCCTCGTCCATGGCTTGGTGCTGGGCCACCATGTCGCCGAACAGTAGGGCCACATGGGGGGCATCGTCCGTACCGGCGGGGAGACCGGTGAGGAGTAGGTGGGACGGGCGTTGCAGCACGCGTATGTGGCGGCGGGTTGCTGGTGGCTGGGAGTTGGGTGCCTGCGAACTTTTTTGCAATTGCGACCGTACGGATTGTTGGCTGTTGCACTCTGCCGCCTCGGAGTGCGGCCAGAAACTAAGGTGCCGACCCCGGTGTTCTGTTGCTTCTCAAGGCTGTATGTATCCATGCTGGCTGTTGTGGTGTCCTCCTGGAAGGCATGATCTTCACGTCGCTGTGGGCGCAGGCCGTCAGTTGGCCTGGTGGTGGGTCGTCCGGTCGTCGGACGATCCGCCGTTTCAAAGGAGGATCACGCCACCAGTACCAGTAGCCGCGCCCGCTCGCCCGGATTTTAGTTCATACGCAGTACTTCGCCCGGTGTTAAGGGTCGGCTGGAAAGTGAGAAGTGGCCAGTGGCACAAACAACCGACGACGAATCCGCGACGATAGTCTTTGCTGAATCTGCTGGGCATGTGGTAGCCTCAGCAGGCACCACGGAATGTGCAATACCGCGGAAATGGCAAGTGAGGGTACCGGTAGAAATCAACGAGTAAGGGCCCAGGCATCAGACATGGTCCGCCTACCGCACACGGCCACCAGCATATCTAAAAAAGTTGGTGTTGTTGATGCCGTTTAACGATTACCTGAAAGTCAGGGCCCTAGCTTCGTTTCGTTATCCGACGTAGTGAAGAAGCATGCGCCTTGTTGGCCGCATGCGCTTCTCGTATTACAGGCATCAAAATTATTCAACGGGTTTTTCGAGCCGTGCCCGGCGGCAGCAATACTGACGAGACAATGTGAAATCTGTTTAAACTGCATCAAGTTTTCGTCTTGACAATCTGTCTTTACCCAGTATCAGGGAAGGCCCGCCCCTGACCAACCCGCATAGGGTCCGCTTATTTAATTAAAGCGCCTACGGCGGGGCCTCTGTAACCGTCCACGGGGATATGTTGCATTACATGTACTAATTATTATTGTTGCATCGATGGCACGGTACACTACACGTGAGTCTACAAAGGTTTACACTCGTACAAGGGCGCGAGGCAGGCCGCTAGACTCGTGAGCACAGCCGCGGATACCCGTGATCACGTGACCGCGCCGTATATGCGCATGTCCCCGCCGTTATTCCCCCCCGGAAGTCGCAGCCTACTCGAGCGATGCGCTCCACCGGCCAAGGCCAAGGAACGAGGCCGCTCGGCCGTCGCGCTGCTGAGATCAACCCCCGCCTTGAACAATGTCAGCAGTGTCCCCGGACGTCCTCAAGGTTCGGAGATGAAGGCGGGAAAAACACTGCTCTGCGCCGCTGGCCGTATGCTTTCCGATCGTGTACATCACACCTGTGCCGCATCGCCCACGCCCGGAAGCCACTTGCCCACGCTCCTAGCCGGGGTCGCCGCCCGAGGGCGGCTTTCTGCGCTCCGTGCACGGTTGGATTAATTACAACCGCCACCGTGCAGGCCTATGCCGAATATTGTAACGCCCCATGTATCGGGCGGCTGGGACCGAAATAAGGAAACACGATTTTATTTCGAACAGCCCTCGTGAGTAGGCTGTCCCCGTTACGTCTTCAGCGGGACAAAATCGTTCTATCATTGGCGGAACCGAATAGTTCTGCCATCAGCGGGACGAAAACGTCGCGTCATCGGCGGGACGGAATAGTGGTGTAATCAACGGGACGAAATGGTTATGTCATCAGCGGGACAAAATCGTTATGTAATTTGCGGGACGAGATTGTTCCGTCATCAGCGGGACAAAATCGTTCTACTGTCATTAGCGCGGGACAAAATCGGTCTGTTATCAACGGGACAAAATGGTCCTCATCACCACGGAGAATCGCGTTGTCGTCCTCATCCCACGACTTGTAATAGTAGTAGACGCAACAAATCTTACTTTGCCATCCATACAGGTATGTGATTATTGAAGGTCTCGCTGTTGCCGTCGTGGAAAGGCTAACTTGATCTCGACATGTCCAAGGTCATTGGAAAAGAACCTGGATGGTTACCAGATGTCTAGGAATACTCCTACAACATCACCATGCGTGTGTACGTACTATGAGAAGGGGCGTACCGGACGGGGCGGCCCCGATGACCTACGTGTGCTACTCCTTCCCGAAATCGGAGCACGCCCGCGTCGCCCGTCTCTTGCACCTACCACTTCATCGACAGCATCCAGTCTGCCCCCCTTGGTCCCTGCTGCCTTGGCCGAGACAAACTTCTGGGCAGTCACCCCGAGCGAGCAGTCCGAGTCGTGGACTGCCGCTACAATGTCGGACTTGCTCTATACGGCCGTTCGTCTCGTTGGTACTGCCCCTCCAGCCGGCACTTTTTGGAGTTCTCACAGCCTTCGCAAGGGTGCAACCTCTGTTGCTAACGCCATCGGAGTTCCACTGTCCCACATCCGCTACCAAGGCGGATTGGCCGCGAATTCCGACATTGTTTTGGACTACATCGACCCTGTCGTCCTCCCTTCACTTGGCGCGTGGTTCTTCGGTCACATCGCACCCCTTCGCCACTTTCAAGATCAACAAGACTCCGCATCAATGGCCTTCCCGGTGCCCCCTTCGTGACATGGCGCTACCCCTGCTTCGTAAATCTACCGCTCCCTTCGTTCGCTCTTCAATGGCAAAACCAGACTCAACTTTAAATGATCTAAACTAGTTTATGGGGTTTCCTCAATTCTTGACCGCATTTCCGGCTACAATGTTGCTAAGTGCTACGGGTTACTAGTTATCCTGTCGTTGCGCTCGTTCGTGCAGCAAGAGTAGACATAAAAGCAGCCGTAACAGCTTAGCCTGCCATCTTACAGTTTCGCTGTTTTACACACAGCGCCCCCCCCCCCCCTGACTCCGTTTTCTAGCCACGCCTTCACTGAACCTACCTGCCAACTTCGGCTCTTGTCCGTGTAAAGCAGCCTCCGCGATCTTTATGGCAAAACCAGGTCAACTTGAAACCCGCAGATCGGGGAGTGCACTACCGGTACTAGTACTGGTACTAATTGGATATGGGCGGGGAATGTACCCTTTAACGGTGGTCTACATCTTTGCGGTGTTTACTTGCTGCGCGCAACTTCCCTGGCGGTCCTTCCGCCCCGACTTCATGCTTCCTTCGTGGCCAGTCCGTCTAGGCTCTTCGAAACTTGCATGCCAGCCCGCTGAGTTCCGCGCCATCACCTGTCGCGCACGCGGCGGAGGTTGTTGCAGCGAGTCGTTGCTTGTGTGCATGATGCATGGTTTTTCTTTTCGTCCCCAGGACAGGATTGGCACCAGTGAAACACTTGCAGCGTCTTCCTGACACCAACGAAACCCTAGCGTGCATGGTACCTTGGGCGGCATTCTCTTTGCCGGAGTGCAAACGGCCAAGTCTGATGCGTCTGCCCGTGCTCATTCCGCATCCTCTTCTAGTGATGCTTCCACCGCGCAATGTTGTAGTGGACGCACGTTTTCTATTGCCTTTTCGGGTGGTTTCTTGATCGCCTTTTGCAGCTAGCTCATGTAACTAACACATATCCCTGCCCTCAACAGGTCACGGGGCAGGAAAACTGGAAGATGGCATGCTCATATATCAGCTGTTACGGCTGCTTTTATGTACGGGTACTAGTCTACTTTTGTTGCACATCACGAACGGGCGCAGCGACGGGTGAACTAGTAACCCGTACCACTTCGCAGCATTGTAGCCGGAAAAGCGGTTAGGAAAGGAGGAAACCCCATAAACTAGTTTAGATCAAATCGTACAGGTGCCGGTACTCGTTACGCGTTGAGTGACAGGTACGGCGCCACATATATCATTAGGGCCGAAGGGCACTGTAGACCCACGCCAAACCCTCAGCGGTGAATTAAATACTGAGCATCTCATGTAGCTATTCCGGTTAGCTCCCATTCCTCATTGCACCGTAGCCGTAAGCGGGACGCCTCAGGGCGAACACTTGGTGGTGTCACGCTGACAGCAGGCTGGCCGCTCAGTGTATCTAATGCAATGTTTCTGCGGATGAAAACCCGCATCACGAGACCTGAGGTTGGGTCGTTAAGTTTGAAGCTTCTTTGAAAACAGCTTGCAAACATTGAGCCTCTGCGTTGTGGATTGCGGTGCAAAGCGCGAATAGAAAGTTGAAGTTTCTTACAACTGTATTCCTGCCGGTTTGAAAACCTCACAGACCAGTTGTCTCACGGCGCGGCTGCGTGAACCCGCATAGGGTCGGCCGTAGCCTGTAGCATGCAACCGTCTGAAGACCGGGTGAGTAGAAGCGATAGGACTCAAGCTTGGCCTTCGGTCGTGATTCATGTTACAGATTCACGCGTACTTCAATGCCATGCACGTATGCCATCAGAGTGGCCGGCCGCTCCGCAAGCTGCTTGCACGCCTCACTGCGGATTTTCCGCACCACTCCGTTGTGTGCACGGAGGGGAGCGGTATCACGCGCGCCAGCTGTGGCTAGCCGCTCCACGTAGCTGCCGCCTGCGCAGCAGCGTCGGCCCGCCGTCTGCCGGGTAGAGCACATCCCGGTGCGCAATCTGGGAGACGGACGCCGCGCCGGGCCGCTCGAGCTGGCGCTGCGCATTGTCCTGCATGAGGCAGTTCCAATTGGGTCGTAGGTAAGGGAGCAATGAGACCCGCCGGGGAGCAGGAACCCGAGCAGAGTAGGCTTGGGGCGGCGGTGTATATTGTATCATATACATAATAAACATTGATTCAAAATAAATGTTAGGTTAGCCAAAAGTTTCATGGTTGCGGTGTTAAGCAATGTTGGCCTCAAAACCCTTGTTTTCAGGGGACCAGACACACGCCACAAAATAATCTAAGTGCCGAGCGACGTCTTGCCCCCGGGCTAGCATGGATGGGTCAACGTGATGATCATGGATACAACTTGGTACAGATGATGATAACGGAAATAACTTGGTACTGTATTGCCAAGTAACTAACGTGGGGCGGCCGCGCTGTGGTGTTAGTATGGCTAACTAAGTCTGTAATAGAAATGGTCTATCATCCTTTGAAACCATAACATTGCCATTGCTATTTTCATGTAAACTATGATCAAAGCTAGCATGCAGCAAAACATGGATGGTAATAAAAGCAATGCAAGAGTAAAGTTCCATAACATAGACAAGCTCCGAAACCATCATGTTTGTCATGCAGCCAAAAGGCATGAAGTGAGGACATGAATAATATGCAGATGATTGCTCCGAAAATATAATATGTATACCTCTATGTATATTACATTCCATGTACTGTAATCAGTAAAATATAAACGACATTTACAATGCAAATGTAGCGATGCGCCCGACACATCCAGGTGCACTGTGTCAAATGCTCCTGGGCAGTGAACTGTGGATATCTGACATGGCATCACGGTGTTTCCGTTGAGTGCGCGAGTTTCTGTTGGTGCCACGATGCCATCCTCCGACTAGCAAAACACATCCAGCACCGCAACCACTGCTGCCAGCAGCTCCTTAAGAGGGGGAATGTCCTCAATGAATTATGGCTCCGTGGCTCACTCCGAACTGATGATATTCGGGACTGAGTCCTCCCTGCTGGCTGGGCTCTCTCTGTGGCTCTACCGTGAGCGCCGACTCAGAGCGCGTGGGGACCCTGTTCCCTGCCTCTGACACCAACCCCCACCCAGATGCCGCTTCTTACCTTGTCGTGCATGATCTGAATCAACTCGGTGGACGCGATCGCCCACGCCATGGCGTTCGGGACCACTGGCTGGTGCCGTGCCTTCTGCCGGCTGCCACTACCGCTGCTGCCGGGCCCTGAAGTCTGCCGCTGCCGCTGCGCGTCGAGGAGGCAAACTTGGTACGCGGCGCTGGCGGACTGCAGCACCTCGGCGCTGTGGCAGCTCCGGCCCGCCAGGAGCTTGCGCCGCAGGGACTGGGCAATCTCCTTCAGACCCGCACAACAGAAAGGCAGCACCCGGGGGGGGGGGGGGGGGGGGGCAAGGGCGGGGGCACATGTCGACCGCGTCAACGCAATCATGCACCACGAACAATGCGCCGCCTTTGGCTTTATGTCAACATCATCAATAGTTTAAAACCCGGGACGGACAAGGGGCTGCGCAACACACAAGGCAGGCAGACTAGCACGTTGTAATCAATTTCAAGTTCAAGCTCAACTTAAATCCCATGCCGCTTCTCAATGGCGGCGACGGCAGAAAGTACATTCGGACAATGGATGGGCGGTATCCAAACATTTCACCTTGTCGACAGGGTGCATCGATAGCCGCACGGGTTCCCGCCCTCCTTTGTCTCAACTTTGCGCATGATTTAGGCAGTCACTATAAGATATTGCCTGACTGGCATCACCGCAGTACGTGGATAACGGCGTGTTGTCTGACAGCACTGTCACACACACACCCCATGCTCCATCGGCGATCGTTTCAACGCCAATGACCAAACCATGGCATGACCTCACCTGAAATGCGCCACGCTCCTCCAACCCTCGGTGGTCGGCCTCTTCGCCGCTCTCAGGGGCATCGTGACCTGGGTCACCGCCGTCGGGGCCCAGCCGGCGCGCAAACTCGCCCTTCCATTCCTTGTGCAGCCGCTCATCCCATGCCTCCAGCAGCGCATGCGGGACATCCAGGTGGAAGAGCCTCTTGGCGGCCTCCACGGCAGCCTACATGCCACAGGCAGCTCAACATCCCGGGCAAGTGATCTCGAAACCCGTCCTCCACACCCACCCCTGCCACAAAGGTGCGTGACTGAAGATTCGTCGAGGCAGCGCAGGCAAACCTCGTCCGCCTCTGTTTCCTTCATGGCCTCCGCCTTCAGACCGTCCAGGAAGGCGTCCAAGGCGCTGTTCAGCCTTGCCATCACGCTAGTCGACTCCGTGACCGTCCAGCTGCAGCTGCTGATGCCGGCTCGCTTCCCAGCGCGGAGCCACCACTTCGGCATTTCCGTCCTGCGAGGGCGCGACCCTTTCAGCTGGTGGCAAGGTCTCGACACAAAGGCAGTGGCCGCCTCGTACAGTCAGCAACATCGAGCGGCGGCGCACGTCTGCTCCTCCCTTCCAAATGACACCACCATGCCAGCCTTGTCCGCATCCAGGGCGGCGTAGTAGAGATCCACACAACGCAAGCACTTCCGATGATGTGGCCCACTGGGTCTGCGAGGTTCCGTCAGCGGCAGTGCGTCAAACGTGCTTCCCCGCTGTGACATCCTGCCATCTTCGCAATCATGCACAGTTGTAGATGGAATGCAACATGCGCTCGCTGCACCGCTGCCAATGCTGCGGTACATTTGCCTATACAGCGTTTGTCAATCAGCCCTGTATTGCAGGGTGCCATTATAATGCACAGGTGCCGGTGCGGTAATGAGAGCTTTGTAAGATCCCGCTGTGCCTGTTAGATGAGGTGAACTATACATGACACAACAGCGAAACTAAAGCGAATGTTCATACAGGATTCATCCAAGCGCCCAACTTCAGGCGTATCATAAGTAGGTGCCCGTCGGCATATGGCATTGGTGATGCATATATTTATATATATTATATATGTAAGTATATATCCATATATATACATATACATATGCACACATATATGTATAGATATGTGTATGTATATATACATATATTATATATATACATATATTATATATATACATATGTGTACATATATGTATGTTTATGTATGTATATGTATACGCATATGCGTATGCATATGCATATGTATATGTATATGTATATGTATATGTATATGTATATGTATATGTATATGTATATGTATATGTATATGATAATATGTATATGTATGTATGTTATGTATGTATATGTATATGTATATTGTATATGATATATGTATATGATATTATATTGTATATGTACTATGATAGGTATATGTATTATATGTATATGTATATGTATATGTATATGTATATGTATATGTATATGTATATGTATATGTATATGTATATGTATATGTATATGTATATGTATATGTATATGTATATGTATATGTATATGTATATGTATATGTATATGTATATGTATATGTATATGTATATGTATATGTATATGTATATGTATATGTATATCTATATCTATATGTATATGTATATGTATATGTATATCTATATCTATATATATATTTTGCATGGAGACTCACCTGTCCACGAGGACTTGCCACTGCGTTGCTGCCATCTTCATGGCTTTGTCATTTTGGAGGTGCGCACCCAGATAATGCTGCATGAAGCTGGCCCCCTGCGCCAGCCAAACACACACAGTGGGGTCACACTGCACGTCGCTTCGTGCGACTGGCAAAGACCGCACAGACAACAGCGCTCCTGACGCGTCCTGCTTGTCGTTGGACGTCTCTGACGGAACAGCGCCTGCCGCTACCTGCTTGGCAGCAACGAGGGCATTGTCCCCACGCATGGTGACAGACCTGCGACAGGTGGCTGGATGCGAGAGCGTGGCAGAAAGCGCTGACATCGGTGTCGCCAGTCTCTGGACGGGGCTCGCACTCCCTACGGAATGCACACGGCCGCAGGCAGGGGGGGGGGGGGGGCAAACACGTGTGTTGGTGACAGCAGAGGACATGCTTTCCATGCAGGGTACAGGATCATGCCGCCGCATTGCGCAGTGGAAGCTCGGACAAACCTGTAGGCCTCCACGAAAGGCCGGTGGAAGCATACAAGGAATTCATCCCCGTCAAAATCGCCCCCGGCTGAGCAGTCCGCCAGGCTGCGCCGTCCCTGCCCGCATTCACAGCAAAACGCAGGTCAATGGCAAGCTATGTACTGGCGCCCTCCCCCCCCCTTCCTGCTAGCACGCTCTTACTCTGGGCGTGTAGCACTTGACACGCACATACAAGAGTGTCCGTATAATTATCAGTCAAGGTTTGTCTCCCTATCCAAACAGAGACGTGGTGTTCGCATAGCTCCGATGCCCGGCCTGCTAGCATGCCATGTGTAGAGCAGGGTGGGACATTAGCTGCGACCAGACATGACAGGGCGAGACGACACGGCCGCACCTTGGTGGAGAAGAGAAGAGCTCCCTGACCGCGGCCCAAACAGCCGACCAACGCTCCGTTGGCCAGGCTGTCAGCCACCTTCACCTTGCGGATGTCGCCTGCGCACACAGCGGGGCCGCGCGTGGATCAAAATACCTGCTGCTGCTGCTGCTGCTGCTGCGGCTGCTGCTGCTGGCAATTGACATCGGACGTTGAACGCGGGAGGGATGAAACACGCGGGGTGCACAGAAGGCGGGACACGCGTGGCGGATGCCGGAGAAGGGTGGAATTGCAACCATGCGCTGGATTACCGGGGTGGATGCCTGGGTCGCGGTACAGCAGGCAGTGCTGGCCTGTGCGGCACATTCCCTCCAGCCCGACCAGCGCCACCTGCGCCCCCGAGGCAGCGGCAGCGTGGAAACCATACTGAGCGAACAGTCACGCGCGGTGCCAAGTGCGTGTGCTGCCATGGCGACCCTTTTCAGCCGCTGCCGTCTCATTAACAAAAAAAGAGACAAAAATGATCATATACCGTACCACTTCATTGGTTTCGCGGGACCGAAAACACGATGTTTTCTTTTCAAAGCAACGAATCGGATTATTCGTGGTGTATTCTGTTGTATTTCAAGGTAAATATAGGTTTCTCTCTTCGCGCGCGCGCGCGGGGGTCAGTGGGGGGCGGGAGGAGGGTTCAAAAGCGTTATTCTATACTCCTCCACACAGGTCCTAGGCCCCTTTTGCCGAATACGAGTTCGCGAAAAGTAGGGCCGCTTAATCTAGGGTTTGTGACCTGGAACCCTGGAATGTTGCACGTTTATCTTAAGTCGTCATCACAATGGGCTTCAATCAAGCCCAACACTCTATTAGCTGTGCCATACAAGCCGTCCTGGCGCCAGATTGGGCGTTTAATGTGCCATACAAGCCGTCCTGGCGCCAGATTGGGCGTTTAATGTACTCCTTAACACATGGATTGGTGCCCATATCGTGCCGCTCCGCATATACACAATTGGATGGTGGGATGGCAATGGCTGGGTGAGGAAACATGCTAGCAAAGGGGTTGGGTTGGTTTTAGGTGGGGTGGGGGCATGTGAGCGTAAGCCACTGTACGTTATGTAGTGATACCATCGCCAATGCAGTGTTGCCTCGTTGACCAACCGTTGAAATTCAACCGGAAATTCATAGCGGCTCAGGGATTACTCAGAAAATTCTGAAATCATGTGAACAATTATCCACGCGAAAAAGCGACGTTCGGATGTCACAGCCTCGCGGGCGTCCGGGCACATTTAGGCACTTTTGTCCCTAAACGCACAAGTAGGTGGAAACATGGGGCGCATTGCAACACGTGGCCAGATCAAGGGCGCGGAACTTTGTGGTGTATGCGTCTCAACACCCAATACCCGGTGATGAGGCAGTGTGTTAGATGTGCTTGCGCGCGAACCACTCATATTTGGCTCATGCCCCCTTTCGAAATGGGTAGGGGCGCCACGCTTTATCCCCCCTTTTCACAGCGTCATTTCCACCATCCTTGAGGCAATAAACGCCACGCCATTCTCGTGCCACTCGGCCCACGATAACGTGCTATGAGCACGTAGCTATACACTACCATAGAAAGGCTTCGCCCTACATCAATGAGGCCGCGAGAACCCTCTCAGGCTTGAGCATGCAACGATTACAGCAAGATTTTAGTCATGAATTTGCTCCAACAACAACGGAATCGATAGTTAGGGCTTGCTACATTCCCTGTATGACCTAAGTTCACTGCCCTGCATGCATTGCCGGTGGTTCGCATACCAAGGTGGGCGTGCGCCAAGTGTGGCTCGTGGCTACGTATGGGCATGATGGCGCAATTTCTGTTTTTGCAGCGTTGTCGCCACACACGTTTTGGCACAAATGAAACCGCTGATGGTAACGGCCACAGCGCGGCACTATCGGGTCTAACGCGCTATCACAGCATTCAACCCAAGGCGTCCTAGCCCTTGCAACATACATGCACGCGCGCAAGGCCTCGACGAAACCACTTATGGGCGTGTGGATTGAATCCCCAACATTCATGCTTATGTGGAGGGGTGTATATGCTGATATCCCGAAGCGTGGTTATGGTATGGCTTCCTTCAAGAAATGTTCAGGCCTATATTGAGCCCTGACCTCAACCCCTCGCCAGGATGTATCACCGCACAGCCGCTTCCCAGCCCGGGACGCTCGGATGGCGGGCGTGCCGACTACCTCTAGCGATGATTTCCTCTGCGTGCTTGTGCAGAGGCCACCCGCACCTGGCCCTCGGGAATGGTGCCAGTGGGATCCGGCACTCCGACCACGCGGTACGAGACCGGCAGCGGCAGCGACCCATTGCGCATCGGAAGCAGCGCCTTTTGCTGCAGCTGCTGTAGCTTGGCGGCCACGTAGGGCTCCTCCAGCGGCACCCCTGTCAGCGTGAGCGGTTGCACTCCCGGGTGAGACTTCGCTTCGCGGGTCCCTAAACCCTAAAACTAAGAAGTTGCGCTCTGATGCTGACGCCCTGTCTAGCACATGCACTCCGGCACAAGCGCCCCTCTCAACGGGCGTCACCCCGCTCACCTGCTTGCAGTAGGTTAACGAGGAGGCTCTCCTGCCGAACTGGCACGTTCTTCGCCGCTGCCTGGTGCGCTGCCTCGGGGTCTGATGTCAGGCATTGGACCTGCGAAGCGCACGTGGTCCGCAGCTTGACGGTCCATCATTCTGCTCTGCAATGCGCAAACACGCGGCGATGGCCGAAGCTGGAGCAGCGCCTTGGGGCGCACCTCCTCCAGCTCTGCATGGACAAGCTCCTCAAACAGGCCCGCATCCACTCCACCAGCGCCCAGCAACATGATTGTCTGCAGGTTGAGCCGGCAGTCGCCGCGCAGCGCAAATGAGCGCACCACATGCAGCGAAAACTCGCTGCAGCTGAAGCTGCAGCTGCCCGGCCCGTGTTGGGATGCATGGGGTGCTGGCGGGCACTCGGGCATCATGTCGTCCACGGACACCAGTGGCTCAACCTGCATGCAACAGACGGCGGATACGGAGCTCAAGAACCACAACTCCAGGAAGCGCGATCACCCCCATTAAGGACGACCCAGGCAATGGCCTCGGGTCACAATATGGATTGTTGGCGCGCACGATACTACGTGCAGCATGACACGGCCATGTTGGCGCAACGATTCACATGGCGCAAGGCAGTAAATGCAGTTCACACAAGGCTGTGGCTTGCATTTCAGCAATCATGGCGCGTTTTTATGATTGAGCGGCCATAATTTCGCGCGGCCGGCTGGGCAGTAGATAGTGATGATGCACCTCTCGTGGCCGGGTACGCCCCACTTGGCCGGTGCGCAATGTGGCGGGCGCACCTTGCGCATGGAGTTGCGCCTGAGGAGGATGGTGTTCGGCGGCAGCAGGTCGGGGTCATCAACCGCCGTCAGTGTTCCCTTGTACATAGCTTGCTCCATCACCAGCCCCGGCCCGCTGTAGATGCGGACCTGCCACACCAGTGGCCACCCAGTCCACCTGCCTGTCGTGGAGCCGCCGGCAGCCCGTGTCAGCGCGCTGCCGGAAGCTGGTGAGCAGATGGGGTTGGGGGGGAGGATGACTGCATGGCTGCTAGACCGGTTAGGCCCGTACACTTTTTGTCCTTGGCCACCGCCCCGCCCTCGATAAACGGCAGGGACTTCACCAGGTTGGCTGAGATCAACCCATTGCCATCAGTCATGCAGATGGGCTTGCCGCTGGCAGAAAGCACCTGCCAAATGAGGCGATCGGTCATGACAAGGTGTCACTATGTCATGTCAGTAGCCGGAACAGTCATGTGGCGTAATGATGGAGCGCCAAGCATAGCTCACCAGACGGCCATCTTCATCTCGCGCGTATTCGTCGTCCGACTCGATGATGGTCAACATCCGCCCCCCATCCTGCGCCCTGAGGGAAGGGCATTGGTGTCAAGGCAGGTGAGCTGAATCGAGCCACGTGAATCAGTGACGACTTTACCATGAACAGCTATAGGAGAATGGAGGCAGGGTCTGGGGAGGGGGGTGGGGTTACCTGAGCTCTACCTCCAGGGTGGGACTAAACAGCAGCTGGATCCTGCGAAAGAAAACCCCTGGGTTCTCGATGGCACGGAAGTTAATGCCCAGCAGGTCTGACACGGCGGCCTTCATGTCTGCATCGGGAGTTGGCAGAGCGCAAGCGCCCATAGGGACCCGCCACTCACAATCCGCAGCTGGACGTGGACACAGGCCCAACAGCACATTTGCGTCAGCCCCAAGTCCACGGCACCCCCGCCACTGCAGGAGGTTCAATACTTAATTTGCGGGGCAAGCCGTGCATTATGATATACATGGGTACATTGACGGCGGCGGGCAGTGCACAGACCAGCAAGGTGGCACCAGTCTAGAGTCTGATTATCACGGACTATATTGTAGTTATTATATGGAAGTTTTAAAGTGAAGGTATGTACTGCTGTGGCTGCTTGTTTGGGTGTTGTGCGCGATCGTAATGTTTACAGCGCTTCTCAATCACGAAATAACAATATTTCATCATTTTGAAATCATAATCATGATCTTGAAATGATTCAAATGATTGTAATTTACGCTTGTAAATTTTAATCACTTTAATCATTTTGCAATGACAGCTTGGTTGTAATCATTTTAATCCAAGCTGTCATTTCAACAGCTCGGCTCAACATGACCAAGCTGTTAATTGTTGCAAATTCAACGGCTTCGCCGTTCTAAATCACCAAATGACCAAGCTGGCAGTGAGGGTGGAAATGAGGATGCGCATGGGCGTGGCTCGCCTGCTGTGCTGTCTGCGGCGTAGAGCCACAGCGTGTCTTGCCCACCATTGCGCTTGTCCCCAGGGCGCAGGCCAAGGAGGCGGTACAATCGCTGGCCCAGCACCATTCCGCGCCTCTCCAGCGCCTGCAGCAGCCGCTCGTCCTCCGGTCCAGGCCGTGCGTCCTCCTTGGACCCGCTGGCGCCCTCCCCACTGTACCGCACCTTCAGGCGCAGCAGTCGGCCGTGTCGACGGAGGGAGGGATGCCGCTGCACGTAGTTGCCGATAGTCTGCACATGGCAACAGCGTGAGTAAATATGGCTCCCTGCGCGCGGATAGTGTGTATCTCTGCTGATAACGCGGAGATGCGCACTGTCCAGCCCTTTCAACCAATCGCACAATGGCTCAAGCTTCCGGCACCCACCTCCTCCCTGGGTTCCATCAGCCTGAAGGACGGCGGGGCGGTTGTGGTCATCTCGGCCTCCCACACCTGCATGCAGAACCGGCAGCAGGAAGTCAGTGGGTCTACAGTTATAAAGCTTTCACGCCGGCTGCCACGACATCGTGTCACATATGCACTGCTGCCGTGCTTGGCATGCCCACCAGGTAGGAGCAGTGCAGCAGGCCCCGCTCATCTGCGCGGCTCTGGCAGCACCTCCGCTCCCACTCTGGGTCCTTGCAGGCCCCAAGCCGCGGCTCGGCTGGCAGCTCCCCTGCAGAGTCTGCCATGGAGAAGGAGGCCCACCAGCGGCGCAGTGCCTCCCCGTCCATCACATCCTGCAGGTCCTATGCGAGGCAGCGCCAGGCCAGCCAGGTCAGCGGCCTTTCCCCTGCGCTGACAGGTGCAGGCGGCTGTTGCCTTATGCTTTGCCAGGGGACTGGAGGATGCCTGCTCGACGACTGGCCTGCATCCTGGCATACCTTGAGGTGCCTCAACGTAAAGACCTGAGGAGCAAACAGGGTAGTTAGAGGGAGATGGGAGGCCACAAAAGGCTTCAGAAAAACGAGAGCCCGGCCGTTGCGTCCGGGGAAGGTGGCAGTCTGCCATTAGACGGCGGATGATGCGATCATTATATGTGAATTATCGCGTGCATTCCTTGCTCAAGGTACGTTCCATGATGGCATGCATCAGGGGAGACACCCGCCAAAAAAGGCTGGAGGACTTTCCGCAAATCCTCTCCCATGGCTCCCCGGATGGCGGGGGAGGGGGGTGCCGCTCACCTGCGTCAAATCGGGATGCCTCACGCGGGCTCCTACCGTGCACAGCAGCGCAAAGCGCACCCACCACGCCAGCTTGCCAAACTCCTGACACCACGCGCTGCCCCCTGGCTGCTGCGCCTCCGCCTGCCACATCGCCACCTCGTGCGGGTTACCCAGTGGCGCAGGGGGAGACTGGGCCCTGTGGAGCGGGGCGGGCCCTTGTGGCCCGGCCTGATCCAGGTCCGGCATGAGGTTGCGCACGATGGCGTGATCCCTCTCCTGCTGACACATCGCCCACACAGGTCAGTGACTGGTACGACACAGGCTTTCAAGAGTCGCGCAATGGCACAGAGACCCCCTCGCGGCAGGTGTATCCCAATGCCCGGCAAGCTGCAATGCTTTCCCCATGTTGCTACCCTGAACATCAGCCAATGCGCGAGAAGGACTGGATGGCCAAGAGAGCGGCTGCTATGTATTGGTGCTCACAGTGGTCCGGACTGTATCCCCCAGCATGCATGTTGATGCAGCACCCCTCTCGCACGCAAGCACACCCATACACATCCATCCATCCAGGGCATGCGCCGCACCATCCGGTTGTCGCGGTATCGCATCGCTGACTCGCTAAGGCGCGGCTCCTTGGGGGGCGTCGGGCACCCCAAGCGACCCCCCCTGCCGCGCAAGTGCGGCGCCGAGCCGCAGTGGCCATGCATGCTGCCTGCAGTCCGCCCGCCCTCTCAGCTGCTCTGCGTACGCCAGCTCCGCTAAGCGGTCTGGACTCGCCCGCGCTGTCCTATGCTGCAGCCGCCATCGACCGCATCCTCTGCCCTGTGCACCGCACTCCCCGGACTGCAGACCCGCCCTACGCAGTGAGGCAGGACAGGAAAGGCAACCGATCCTGGTTGTCAATAGACGAGAGACACGGCACAGTATCGGAGAGGTGAAGCAGCTGCGTGCGTGCGTGTGTATGTGTGTGAGCTGCTGCTGGTGGTGGTGGGGGGGGGGGGGGGGGGGGGGGGGGCGGGCATCTGGGACGGAGTCTGCAGCGGGGAAGGGGCAGTGGGGGGGATTGGTTCCCAAGGAGCAGGCAACGGCCGAGTGAAGCCGCACATCCAGCTGCGTGGTGTTGCCTGTGACACTAACACGTACAGGGTACGTACTTCTACCGTATAAGGATGAAAATTGAGCATTCGATTAGCGAGAAGTCACCAAAACGCTAAAATGCGTAGATCTTTTGGATGTGGAGCACGGCGGGGACTGGCCAGCCGTGCTATCGACGGCCTGACGCGACAAAAACTATTTGTGGGCACTCCGGCGTGCGGATGTTTATTGCAGGGGTGGTTAGTGTCGGCTTGTGTGGGGTGCTCGCGGGTGCCTGGAAGCCGACGCTGCTTGCAGGGTGCGGTGGCAAGCCGACGGCTAGGTTGGACTGCGCGGATGCTGCTGCCCCAACAGACATCAAATCCGTTCGACTGAGCTCGGCCTTCCCCGGCTGAGGTGACTCGGAGGCGAGTACCAGCAATCGAAGCATTCGGGTCCGCTCAACGGAAATATGTCCGGGGCCAGTCCTGTCGTGCTTCCTACTACTGGCTGGAAGGGTGTGCAGCACGCTGGATGTGCCGCTGCAAAAACTCTAGACGACGCCGTCGGGCGTAGCGATACCGCCGGGGAGGTTTGGGTGGCTCCGAGCCGCACCGCGCGGAGACCCCGCCCAACGCGCAGCTCGACAAAGCGGACTTCTGCGACTTCACAGCTTTTCCACCCACAGGTACGGCGCGTTTCCACTTCGGAGATGCAATGGGCCGGCAGCAGGATGTAGCGAGGAACAAAGAGCTTGGACTTGAAGATCGACAGGTACGTTCGCTAGATAGCCGCCAATCCGTAGTCGCGTACTAGGAGCGACTGATGGGACTGTTGGGGACTGATGTGACGGCCGATGTGAGACAGGTATGGGGACTGCCGTGATGGTGAGTGGCCAAGGGGCCTGATGTGACCAATGGGGACCGATGTAAGGCAGATGATGGGACTGGTGATGATGGGTCTGATGGGATATGTTGGAATCGGAGCAACGTGAGCGACTGATGGGTACCAGTATCGACTACCAGTTCGTGATGCCGCCTTTATCGGCCGCATGAATGACATCATCCCGAGGTTCCTCACTAGAAACTCCGATCAATACCAACACCCCCACCCCCTGCTTCTTTGACCCATAGCTTGAGTCCGTACTTGGCCAAGGCAGCTTCCGCAACTTCATCCGCCCGCCGGTATGACCACTTTCTCAATGATGCTCGTGGGTTGGCCAGCTACGCCGCGGTACACGAGGCGTGGGGCCGCCTCGAGGCGGCTACTGTTGGCCACCTCAGCGACGCAGATGCCCGCATTATGGAGCGGGAAGCGGAGGCTGCGTCGGGCTCGCAAAAGGAGCAGCATACGGCATTTCTAGACCAAGCCAACAACTCGTCTCGGCTTCATAATAAGGTGTGGGCTCTCCATGACATGTAGGGAACGGATCTTGTTCAACCAGCTCGATGCGGTGTCGGGCATGTGGCCATCCATGATCCCCACCGCTCGGGCGGTCATGACTGCGCATGAGCTGCGAGAGGTCGCTGCCGGGGACTTCTTTCTGCCTAGCCCATGCTTGGCCCCGGTGGTTGGGAGCCAGGTCATTATGCCCTCGACAGAGCACAACCCCATCACTGTCGACCTCTATGGCGAGTGGCGCGCTCATCAATGAACCTCCCGGCACATGACCTCCCGCCACTGGCGTACACAACACGACGCTATCGCACATGCCTTCCGCGATGAACCACGATGTTCACGAAGACCTGGGTATCGCAGTACGCGCCAGGAGGTGGATGACTTGTTCTAGCAGGCAGTGCCTCTCGGAAACACCGTACCCATCAGGGATGAACGCAAGGACATGGTGCCGGACGCAGAGCTCTCCCTCCCGGCGTTCAACGTCGGGATCGGGAGGTATGATCCCCGGAGCTTGAAGTCCATGTGTTGGAGTTCAAGACTATGCGGTACGGGGTCAAGCACCCTGCGGTGCCCCGGGCCACGGATGTGGATCGGTTTGAGCGCTCCTCGCTGGCTGGGCGACATACAACGAGGGTTGGAAGTGCGGGATATGCGGCGTGGCACAACACGTAGCCCGGACAGAAGGGCCCTCTTCGAGACATCATGGATACGTCGGAGTACACATGCATGCTGGTCTTCGGCAAGTGGTGAGGTGAGCAAGGGGGTGCGCCGCACTATGCGTGGTGTCGCATGCCCGGCCGCGGATCGGGGTGCCCTCTCATCGCGGGGCACTCAGTGCACCACCCGGGCTCACCAGGAGGCCTTATTCGCAAGAGATTTCCTCGGGGTTCTGAGCTTGCTTGGTGGCGGCTGTACAGCGTGGCTGCTCGCTGCCTCTTCAGACGGCGCAGATTCGTCCGCCATCCCGTTGCCGAGCCCCACTACCTTGATTGGAAAACCGCCCTCGGTACTGCTCTGCCCGGTTTCGAGAACGGGTTGTCTCCCGACATGCTGCGAAACCCGGGGATCTTCCCCATCGCCCTAGACCGTGTGCTTGAGTATTTGCTTGGTAACCCTCGTCTTCAAACGGCGGAGGATGAGTACTACCACGCCGCGGGCTATGGGGCCTTCATCGCCGACTCGGCCGTCGAGTTGCGTAAGATGCAGGCTGTGGCATGCGTCACCGATGGGATTACGCCGGCCTTCGGACAGCGGCTCGAGGCCGCCGTCCACAACTAGGAGGCCATTGACGACGGCCATCGGCTCCGCTTGGCCTACCTTCGCAAGCACGGGGACACGCAGATGCACAACGGCGACACCTTCGCTGTCGACGTCGTGCGAGAGTGCTACCTCCGCTCCGGCACCGATAACATGGGGTCGCCCGAGTTCACCGAGCTGCTGGAGCCTTCCAAGGACCGCGTATACGACGCAAACGTCGCAAGTGCAGCGAAGACGATAGCCTGTCAGCGCTTCGGCGGTGTCTTCCAATGCCACGACCGCAACCGGGGTGGCGGCGGCGGTAGCTGCGACAACTTCAAGAACGCGCGTCATGGTCGCGAGGCGGCGGCACCACGAGCCACCTTCACCAAGGACGTCGCCAAGGACTATGGTAAGTAGCGCAAGGCGAAGGCTGAGGCTCCGGCGGCGGCCGACAAGGCCGAATGATGGGGTGCCCCGCCGTGCCGGCCCCATGCGGCTACTCGTCGAGGACACGCCTCCGGGCGCGTCTTCCAAACCACGCTGCAGCGGAGTCGTCGGCATGAGCGGGACTCTCTCACCACTGACCCCCATGCGCGGGTCGTCGTCCTTCCCCGACCCTCGCCGGAGTCAACCCCTCCGGTCTTATTGTGTCCTTCCACATCGCGAGTCTACACCGACTCCCCTTTTCTGGCGCGCTCGTCTCGACCTGCCGCGCTAAGCCTCTTTGCCCGCTGCTCACGCACCGGCCTCTCGCGGGCGTCCCAACGGGCCATGTTCTCGCGTGACGCCCGCTACTAGATAAACGACTACAATACTATACGTTCCTGGCATCACCTTTGTGCTACACTTGGGCCCGTCGTTACAACATGGCGAGCGCCGCCATCGAACCCGGCAGCAGCGTACGACACCTTTCGTCGCGCCCGCAGCACCAAGAAGACGCCTACTTACTTCATCGCCGACGCCGAGGCGAAGCCCCCCTAGAGCGAGCTCATGCGAGGCAGCATCGGAGCCCTCTACGGCACGGACGATTGGGGCGCTAAGGTGCTCGACCTCCTGACTACATCGCTCACGGCCAGCACTTACACCAACTACGAAGGCAAGATCAACCTCTTCGCCGAATTCTTCATCGACGAAGAAAGACATCGTCTCCCCCCTAGACTGCACCGAGCATACCTGCTTTCGCTACCTCACGTGGATAGCGAATGGCGGCACCATCGGCGCCGGCTCTCCGCAACCCTGCCTCTCGGCCATCAACACCTTCCTATGTCACACCGGTCGGGATGGCACCCCGGCCATTGGCCTAGCCATCATCGTCGACATGAAGCGCGCGCTTAAAATCCGAGAGCTAAATACCAGCGAAGAGCTTCGGCGTGGCCCCTTGCCGTGCGACGTCATCACCGACATCCTGGACAACCAATGAAACCCATCACCGTCCCCGTGGGCTCACGATGGCACGGACGGTATGAACATGCGGCCATGCACTACTATAGAGAAGCTTTGCCCTACATCAAGGAGGCCACGAGAATCCTCTCCCGCATGCGCGTGCAACGATCACAACTGTATTTTGTCTAGCCTTTTGGCCATAAACCATCGTCATCTACACGTACTAGGTCGCAGGGCTTGGCCCATGTCGCGAATGACCCAATTTCAGTGCCCTACGCGCATGGTGGATAGTTATCCTACCAAGGGTGATGTGGTATGAGTACGGGGGCAGTGGTGTCCCATGCCTATTTATGTACACGAGTGGTGCAATTTGTGGTTTTGAAGCGCTAGCGCCAGAAGCCCTGCTTTTGCCTAAATGAAATGTTGACGGCAACGGCTACCGCGTGGCAGTATCGGGTGTACCGCGCCATCGCGGCATTTCCCCCCAGCCTCAGTGTAGCCGCGCATGGGCATGTGGATCGAATTTGCAAACCTCGCCGTACTTATGTGGAGGGATGTATACACGGATTTTAGAGTACTACATACAATGTCATGTTATGTTTTCATTTGTTGCTTATGATTACTACACTCTTCTTGTTATTATTTGTTCGTCTCGCACCAATATTGTAGTCAGCCGCATCCGATAAGGATTACGACTGTAACCAAAAAGTTCACTGGTGGGACGACGCGTCATATAGCGACTATATCAGTAGCGCGCCGCGCAGCCGCCCCCTCCGTCGTCGCTACCCGTGGCGAACAGCTGGTCGTTCTTGATGATGAGCGACCAGCTCTTGAAGAGCGACTAGCTGGTCGTTCTTGTTGAGCGTCGTTTTATTGACCGCTTGCTTTTGACTATCATCGTACGTGCTGCATATCAGCACGCATCTGGCGCTGCCTCCCTCACCCTCCGCCGGGGCACGGTCTCCTCGCTGGCAGCGCGCTTCACCTTCACCACTCTGCTGCAGAGGATGACCGCAGTGCGGCTTTGACCGGGACTGGCGGAGGAGTACAGTCCTCACTGCTAACCAATTGCCTGACCACCATCCGCCGGGCACGGCAGGCAGCGCGACATATCTG
This sequence comes from Tetraselmis striata, assembly GCA_006384855.1. Taxonomy (NCBI): domain Eukaryota; kingdom Viridiplantae; phylum Chlorophyta; class Chlorodendrophyceae; order Chlorodendrales; family Chlorodendraceae; genus Tetraselmis; species Tetraselmis striata. Next base: position 1,786 of record VCJN01000598.1, on the reverse strand, counting down.
GTACCGTAGCATTAGGGGAGCAAAACGAAGGCTCAGGCAGCGGGCCGAGGGTGGACCACAAAGCGCAGCCGCCGCTGCGTCGCTCTGGCCGCCTTACTCTCGTCTGCATCCTGCCGCCTGCCCGTGTGTGCGCCATGGCGGACGCCGCCAGCCGCGTGCTGTCCGACGAGGTGCTGATGGCGGAGCTGATGGCCGAGTTCCAGCAGCTCAAGGCGGAGGGTACACCTCCCTCACTTCCATCTTCTCAACGTTCCCAGCCCCATTTCGGCCCGGCGATTCCGCCCTCGCACAGCGGCCCGCACGCACAACTCCGCTCACCCCCCCCCCCCCCCCCCTCCCCCCCCCCCGGCGGCAGGCCCCACCGACTTCGACTTCGACGCCTGGATCCAGCGCCGCTTGCGTGGGCTGGCCTCACAGCCGCAGCCGCAATCTCAGCTGGCGTTCAGCAGGGCGGCGATGCTGCCGGCGCCCCCTCGGCCCTACCACGGCCAGAGCTACGCGGACCGGCTGCCTGGCGGCGGGCAGGTGGACGTGCAGCGCCTGGACACCTCGCCGCCCAACCAGCTGCAGTTCCTGCACCCGCGGTGCGCGTTGCGTTGCGCTCCTGCCAGACTGCGGGCACGCTGGGCACCCGCTACGCTCCTGGCAGCTCCGCGTGCCACCGGTGGCATGCCGCTGCTCGCTCACTTGCTCCTCAAGGACATTGCAGGAGGGAACGGCCACACACACACACACACACACACACACACACACACACACAGATACACAGACATACCACAGACAAACCACAGACACACACACGGACACACCCATACAACCGCCTACACACCAGAGGGCCCTTGGCGCGATGCGACTCCCGCATGCGCCGTTCAATTCCCGAACAGCTTTCCGCCGCGCCTGTGGTCTTGCATGCGCGAGTCCCCTCTGACCGGGCGGGATGGCCCTCTGTGCGCCCCCAAGGCAGCGAGCCCCGTTCTCTAGACAGATCAAACGTGGAGCTAGCCGGCCATGTAGGCTGACGCCCCCCCCCCCCCCCCCCCCCATCTCTTACACGCCCCACTCCAGGCCGGCGGCTGAGACCCGCCTGCAGGGCTACAAACCAAAATTCTTCGAGCGCCCGCGCACCAAGCTGGTGGCCGCCAACAAAGAGAACCAAGGTGAACACCCCCCCCCCCCCCCCACCAAACGATCCCTCACTGCCTGCGTAGTCTCGGTTGGCGCCCATTGGGCGGGGATGGCCTCTGCCCAATTCCACGGACCTGGTGGCAGGGGGCTACATCGCGCTGCGGGGCGAGGGCGGGCCTGACGATGCGGCGGCGGCAGCGGCGGCGCCACAGCTGCAACGCGCGGGGCCGGACGGCGAGCACCTGCGCGTGGCGCGCGGCGCGGCGCGGCAGCAGCCCTCTCGGCCGCGGGACTACGAGGAGGACGAGCTGTGGATGGGCGCCGTGCCCTCCTCCTACGCCGGCCCCGACCGGCATAACCCCGATCGCCTGCTCCCGCGCAACAGCAAGGTGCCCTCGGCGCCCCTCCCCCGGCGCCCCTTGCTGCTGACCATGACGCCCCCTAGGACCCCAAGGGAGGGCGCCAGGGGAGTGGCTGGTGAAAGGCGGGAGGGGGTAATGGTCGCCAGGGTGGGGCCCTGACGCGTGTGCCTGTGACGCGCGAATGACAGGGGCAGCCGCTGCGCCCTGCATGCCTGCAGCCCTGGGCCAGTGTTGCGGAGCTGCAGCGCACCTTGCAGCGCAGTGAGCAGGTGCCAGCCAGGCAGGCGGTGGGCGAGAAG
>VCJN01000597.1:0-45037 GCA_006384855.1 Tetraselmis striata | reverse complement strand
ACGCGCACAGACCCAACGACAGTGAGAGCCGACAGTGTAATTATCCTCCGAACAGATGGATACAATCCTGCATGGCTGGATACATTACCGTGGCATATACAGCGCTTGACTACGGCTGAATCATTGGGACTTTATGGGGAATTTACGGGTATATACAGGTGCCTGTGCACCGATAGGAGAGCCAATTGATGCACTTGTGATTAAGGCAAAACATACGTGAGAGGGATGGCGAGCGGCTCTATGTAAAGCTTTCAATCATGTTAACTGTGTATTCGTTTATTTTTGGGTGGGCGAAAGTCAGGCATTGTCGTACATATTTTAGTAGCTTGTAGGTGCGTGTATATAGTCTCATGAAAGGGGGGCGGGGGGTAGAAGAGTGTGGGCGCCGTGACAAGGGGCGGCGGGTCGCTGAGCTCATCTTCATGGCGGCCCAGGAGCGTCTGTCGGCGCGCGTGTGGTACCGGCTGCCTGCAGGCTTCCACACTGTGAAGCCGTGCTGCACCTTGCTGTAGCGCGTGATGTCCCAGGCGCCGCCCATCTCGGCCAGGCTGGTTTGCAGCCAGTCGATGTCCTCCTGCGGGCAGGACGACGATTTCCTCGAGCCTGAGGGTCGGCGCAGGGCTGCAAGTGGGTGGGAGTGGTAGTTGCGGAGAAGGGGGGGGGGGGGGGAGCTGACCAGGGACTCATCGGCGCCGCCGCTCGTTCTGGTAGGAAAGGTAGGGCTTCATGGGTGGGGCGGTGGTCATGGGGGGCTTGTTGGCCAGGCCGCCGTGGAAGCTGACGTCCACCTGCGGCAACAGGTAGGCCGATAATAACCCGTAGGCAGTGGGCAAAGGGATCCGGGTGGACTACACCTGCGTGAGGCTTAGTCAACTGGATATCGAAGAAAGGCGGCCATGCCAGAAGCTGTGCAGACCGCATATGCGACTGGATCGCGTTTTTTCTGAGGATGGATTGCCATGCATGCGGGTCTTGGAGAGCATACACTGATTTATGTGATAGCACTCGGTTCTCCATCGCTGCACCAATCCAGAACGCCGGGCAGGCGGCGATGCTGCTGACCGAGCTATCGTCTCAACGGAGACAATCAATGGCTCCACTAGTAGCTGGCAGATTGGGCCGTTGGGGCATTGGGCCATCAATGGGAAAGGCGCCGCCACGCACCTTGAGGTTGGAGTCGGAGAAGACGTCAAAGACAACGACGGATCCGCCAAAGCAGTAGCCGATGAGGGCGACGGCCTCCCCGTCCACAAATGCAAACAACTTCAACGACACCAGGGCGACGCGAATGCGCTGCACGTACAGCTCGGGGTTGGAGCGCCAGAAGATCGCTTGGGCGCTGCGCTCCACAAAATCCTCCACAACCGTCCCGGACGGCACGCCGTAGATGTCCACGCCTACGGCCATGCGGCAGGGTTGGGAGGGGGGGGGGGGGGGGGGTCTCAACCTCCAGTCTCCCCGACAAGTGCATTTGTGGCCATACATGTGGTTATCCCAGAAGAGGCACCGTTCATCTGGATGTGGGCAGGGCAATCTATGGAGCAGTACCGCTAGGCCTGCCCCAATAGTGGATGCAATGTGTCAGGTCAGCTGGCTTGCAGGCACACATGCTCACCTAGCGCCACGTAGCCCATGGACGCCAGCATCTGCACGCGCTTGAACTCGTACTACATGGCGGTGAGCGCAGGCGGGGCGCGAGTCAGACCCCGATGCAGTGAGCATGCCAGTCCAGGTGCTAACTGGCGACGTGGCATCTGTGTAGCCGGCAGACGGTGCTGGCTAGTGACAGGCGCGCGATTGGGGTTGCCAGGGCTGACTACGCAGGCAGGACTGGCTGGAATGATGGCGGGTTAGAGAGGGGTGACGGATTCACCTCATTCAGGCCGTCCCAATCTGGCAGGACGAGCACTGCGGGCAGGCCCACGGAGGATTCTTGCATCGCCATTGCACTGGCTGTGGGTTACGCCAGGTAGTTCTGGTGGGCGCCATGCCGGCAGCGGGCGGAACGGCGCTTCGTGGATACGTGCGGTCACGGCGGAAGGCGGAGGTGGAGGTTTTAGGGGGAGGGGTTCTGCTCGCCCCTGCATGGGCATGCTCTGGGCTCGTTGCAGCGGGCGGGCGGCTGAACGCACCGCGACAGGCTGGTCGTTCTCCGTAGTCTTTAGAATCTGGATCGTCAGACCCGCGGCGGGGTATTCTGAAGGCGTACCCGGGTCCTGCCAGCGAGTGTGAGATGAGAGGCATCAAAAAAATGGTCATCAGCAAATAATCACTACCTGTATGTTGGGACTATGCCATGGCTACCCATGGAATATGCCATGGTTCTGACGAGGGCGGGTGATTGACGCGTTTTGGAGTTTCGAGTGTCGTAGGGCTTCCGCAGGAGTCTGCAGGGAGGCGGTCAGGGGCAGCGCGGGGTTGTCGCGCGGTATATGCCGTGCGGAGCGTACCTCGGTACCGGAAGAGCGGGCACCCGACGCCGCCTGGAGGAACGAGCCGATGGCCTCTTGTGCGCGTTCCCACTCCGCAGGCAAGTAGCCGGAACCCGGGCAATGGAACCTGCGGGGCAAGGGCAGACGGTCTCAGCGCCGACACCATCAACGCGCAGGCCGGAGTGTCGCGCCTCCATGGACGCAGCTCAGCTTTGATGCAGTCCAGTAGATGGCCCGATTTCGGTATCACGGAGAAGGCGGCCCATCTCTCTCCAGGCCGAGGCTCCGCGTGTTTAGGCTCCGTGTGATCTGTATTTATGGAGAGTAAGTAGTGAACGTGCGGTGTATTACTTCTCTTCCATAACTGCCCCAGTTCTGGTAAGAAGTGCAGGTGAATCCAGACAACCCATTCGCAGCGTGAGGGCGTAACTGACGGGCAGAAGGACCTATGTCTGCAGGCGGCGCAATTATGAGGGTTGGGTGGTCGATCCATCCCTGAGACATGGCACATTGTGGGTAACAGAATACGGGCCGACATTATATGGAATTGTATAAACATAATTATGTACATAATCATGCAGTGAAATGTATACATAAATACATTAAAATATATATATGTACATTATTATATAATCATATACATTTTTTTATATTTAGAGGTGGAGGCTGGTTTTGGCCAACATGTGACCCATTAGCCATGATGACCCCATTGTGACGGATCTAAATGCCATCACACTGCCTTCATAAATGACCCAGTACGAAGATGAGCAATAATAATGCCCAATCCGACATTTTTTGATTTCAAAACAGATACAAATAAGACCCAATCTTTATTTTCGCTCAATTGTCAGACTAAACTCCGGATTGTCAGACTAAACAGAATGAGTCGCGGTTGTTCCGAATCAGAGACGTGAGATCATGGGTTTCAGAGGCAGAGGGTAGGGCGAAGATGGTGGGGGGGGGGGGGGGGGGGGGGCATACTGAGGGGAGGTGCGGCCGTAGCGGATGGTCTCCCAGTGGATGCCTGCCGTGTCCAGCGCCTCCTCCGTCAGCGTCACAAACGGCCCGTTGACGGCCACATCGGTGACGAGCAGGAGAATGGCGCCGGCGTCGGCTTCCGCCACGCTCACGACCAGCGGCTTCACGGAAAGCGGCGCCGTGGCGGGGTTGAAGTCTGCCCCAACGGCCACCGCAACGGGCTGGGCGGCCACAGCGCACAGCGCCTCAGTCGGCGTGCGAGAGCCTGATTAGTGACAAACAGCATGGCAGGCATCCATTTGCGTGCGGTCTATCATCACAGTGTAAAGTTACCGCGTTGTCTTGATTGGTATATGATATCCGCACATAGACGGTACACTTCACCTGCCATGAGTACCCCAAGGCGTGGATTGAGGCTTTTAAAGCTTGAGGAGCCCATATCGCGATATTGATGAACTATTCATAATACAAACTTTCAAAATCTTCAATGCACACTCGCTATATTTATAGATAAAACATAAGGAGCGCCAGTCCTGTCCCGTGGGCGACACACAATTTTTACACTGTAACATTTCTAAGCAGTTAAGGTTTACAATTAAATACTCCAACTCCAACTTTATTTGTAATACTCACAATTCGCACATTCGATAACGAAAGTAATTCATAGTGCACGTGTCGCTGGTGTGAGTTCATATGTATGTGCAGTCAGATGTAGTCCTACCTGCTGCTCTATATGGAACTATATGGCACGCTCATCGAGTGACCAATACGCTGCGCGTGGGTCAGCACGCACCCAGTCATCATAGGCCAGCAGGATGGCGTGGCGGGCGGCAGAGCCAAAGCCCACAACATGGCAGCGCTCCATTGCGGGGCTCGCCGTGCCGCTGCGCTCCAGCGCGTCCAGCAACTGCACATTCCTGACCAGCCCGCCCACAAACACCTCGCCCGCAACCATCGCCGTGACGAGCACACCATGCCACGCGGCCATGGCGTCCGCCGAGCCCCGCTCCTCCTCGGCGACCGCCTCCTCCAGCAGCACGATGGCATCCATCGGGGGCGCGTCCATGGGGTGGCCGGCTCCGCGGTGTAGGTGGTCAGTTCGCCCGTGCTCAGGGACATCACTGGCTCCACAGGGAGGAACTCCTCAAAGAGCGCCTGCATGTAGCCCAGAAGAAACGCACACAGTGTCACTCCTCATGCCTGGTCCGGAAGCGTAATAGCAACAGCAAAACAGTCGCGCAAACATTGAATGGCTCTCGTGGTGGTCTCGACAGTGCCATGCCGTCATGCGGACAGCATCAGTGAGGACCCGGCTCATTGAAGCGCAGGGCTGCCGGTATGTGTTTGCTCGTGGCGCACCATCCTGAAACCCAGGATCGTCCGTCCGGGCGCATGGTACCGGCTGAAGCGCATGAAGCCATGCTGCACCATGCTGTAGCGCGTGATGTCCCAGGCGCCGCCCATCTCGGCGAGGCTGTCCTGCAGCCAGGCGATGTCCTCCTGCGGGAAGCACGCAGGCAATTGAGCAGTCAGGGTAGCAACGTTGGGGGATTCTCGGCTAAAATATGCCTAATTCCCACTGATTCCTGCTAACTCGCAGGCACGTGTGCCATACCAGGGGCAGTGGTGGGGCATCGTACCGCTGACTCGTCCGCGCCGCCACTCTGATAGGATAGGTACGGCTGCATTAGGAGCGTCGTGGTGATGTTTGGCTTGATGCCCAGCCCGCCGTGAAAGCTCACATCCACCTGCAGGGCGCAACACAATACACATGAGAACAGCTACCGCTGGCCAGAGGGGGCGTGGGGAGGGGGGGGTGATGGTGGAGACAGCGCACCTGCAGTGTAGAGCCGTCCAGCGCGTCAAACACCACTCCCGACCCACCAAGCAGTAGCCCGTCAGCCCCACGCGGTCCCGTCCACATAGGGCAGCGCCTTGGCGGCGTCCACAGCAGCGCGGATGCGCTGCACATACTTGGGCGCATCGCCGCGGTACCCCGTGAGCCTCGCGATGCGCTCGCCCCGGTCCTCCACGGCTGTGCCGATGGGGAGGCCGTAGACGTCGGCACCTGGGTAGAGCAGCAAGCCGGGCGGGCGAGGATCAGCGCCGGTTCGCCCCTACGGATCCAGGGCGTGCGCCTGCCTTGCTGCGAGCAACGGCGCGGCCGCTTGCCCAGCAGGGAGCTAGTGCGCGCGGGGTGAGGTGAGTCATCACAAGGGGGTCCATCATTCCAGGCAAAAGGACGACGCACCGACAGCAACATAGCCCATCTCAGCCAGCATGCAGACGCGCTTGAACTCGTACTGCATCACAACACGCATCGCCAAATACATGCCAGCGTCAGCGGAAGAGCGCAGAAGCGGCGGTCGATGACAACCATCAGGCGCTGGCGTGTTCGCAAGTAGGGGAGGCCCGGGTGGAGGGGGGGGGGGGGGGGGGGGGTGCGGGCGCCGCACCTCGTTGAGGCCGTCCCAGTCTGGCAAGACTACAACAATCGGCAGCGTGCGGCCCGCCACGCCCACGGGGTAAGCCAGATACCCCTGCGGAAAATGGACGCCCAGGAGGGATAAGTTGGTCGGCCGGGTTGGGTTCAGGTAGGGGGCGAGCGCCCAATGGGGCAGCTACGTGTTACACAGGTCGTTGACACCGCTGTGGCGTCTTTGGTAATATGTACAAGTCGCCACATTATGATGAATGAGGGCATGTTTTCTGGGTGCCGGCGCGTGATGGAAAATCCGCAAATAAGAACCCGCCCCGCCTGCCATGAATCGTATGCAAACAAAACTATAGCAGATGATGCTACAGGTTGCACGCTAGCCCAGTTAGAGGCTTACAATAGGGGTTGCGGCAAGTCCACACATATAGAGAAAAGCATGGCGGGTCTGCGGCAAATAGGGCACCGCCAGTTGCATGCGGCCAAAGTTCCAGCTGCTTTCCATGGGTTCTTACCTATAGGCTCCGGCATCCACACCGCCCACTACAACATCTGTAGACAGATTATAGCTACCGCTAGTATGTGCAGTTATAGTGCTCGTATGGCTGCTGGCGGCGCAATAAAAATCACTCCAGAAAAAGCTGCCCTACCTGTCAGAGGTTATGAAACTATTGCCGAGCTAAAATGAATTTCATTACTATAGGTTGGGCATGCAGGTCCAATTTTAGACGATTACAATAAGGGGTTTTGTTGGTGCGTCGGCATGGTATGCTGCATGTGGAATGTTGCATGTTTGGATGCATTGGCCACCGCTGGCGCGTTCAGCTTCGAGGTGCTGCGGAGGGTGGCGCTGACCTCCAGCTCTGTGTTGCCGTCTGTGTAGTTGAAGGGGGACTCCACTGTGATGCTGCTAGGCAGCTCGGCTCCGGGGTCCTGCACAGCAGATGGCGCGCGTCGGTCCAAGGGGGGGGGGGGGGGGGGGGACCAGATGGCATTGGCGCCACATGCAGCAAACAGGCATGCGAGCTATTCAACCAGGCCTGTGGCAGGGGGGCGGCGGAGGCGCACCATGGTGCCGCCAGTACCCCCGCTGGCTGCATCCTTCAGGAAGCCAGTCATTCCCTCAAACGCACGGCTCCACGCGGGCGCGTTGTATCTGGGGGACAAAGCGGAGTAGAAACTGCAGCGCAGCGCCACAGGGATCGGGAGCAGTCAGTAAGCTTCGCGTCTCGCAGCAGCTAAGGAATAGGAAAGACAAGGAAACGTGGCAAGCGTCCTTTTATCAACGCGGTTGGCCACTAGTGCAGTAGTCTGGAGCTACCGGTGCTTCAAGGCTAAGAATTCGAGCTTTGGGGCTGAAAGCGCGTGGTAATTCGGGGATCTTTCAGCCTAGAGACCCGATGCATGCCATAATCTGTGATTCGCATGAGCCGTTAGGTAGATTACCCAAGAGTTTCCCACGAATGTTAAACATTATACCCGACGCAAAGCTGCAAAACAATTGATTGTTGTTTAAGGCCCGCGGACTAATATGAAATCTGCGGTATGGGGGCAGAGCTTCCGCGGTGTGACAGTGACTGGCGCGCCGTCAACAAATCGGCCGTCAATTGACACAGACTCCCGCTTTATTGTATGTAGTACGCTGATATAGGCGGTCGTGTATTATCATATTTCCACACAGATGCTGACTCACTTGTATGAACCTTTACGATAAGACTTTAATCGGGTTTGCATGTAAATTACAGGAACTCTCCCTATATTGTTATTTCCGCAACAGTTTTGTCTACACGCATAGCAGGTTCTTATTCACAGTGTTCTTATTACCGCGTCGGCACCCGTGCTTTCATAACAACGGTACGGTAAATACTCTGCCATGCGTATGGGAGAATGGGGGCTCGCAGAATAAGCATCAGTCAGCTGGTGAGCACGTGGGGGGTAGGGGGACCATCCGTTGCTTCTCTAAAGTTTGGCAAAAGCGCAAAAAAACGCGGAGGAGCTCACTCAGGTGCGGAGCCGCCATAGCGGACAGTCTCCCAGTGGATGCCGGCCGCATCCAGCGCCTCCTCTGTGCCGATCACAAACCGCCGTTCACTTCCACATCAGCGATGAGAAGAAGCAGCGGCGTGGCGTCCGCCTCAGTCACCGAGCTGTCCCGCGCCGGCAGCACCGCCACCACCGGATCCAAGGTGGGGCACACCACCACTGTCACTGGCTGATGGGGAAAATTTGGCATTGGTGTCTGTCAGTAACCCATCCAGGAGCATTCGACGCGATTGACACACATGGGTACACACACGGATGTATACACACAGAAATCAGGCGGGGGGCACATCGAGCTGTACAGCTGGGTGGCGGCTTCCAGTGGGAGCGCACCCATGCGTCGTAGGCAAGCAGCATCGCGTGCCGGGCAGCCGCCCCAAAGCCGACAACCGCAAAGTCCGCGGCGGTGGGGCTGCTGGCGCCGACCATCTGCAATGCCGCCAGCATCGCATCGCAAAATACGTGGCCAGATGGGAAGACGTCGCCGGCGACAAAGGCCGCGGCGCCGCCATGAGCGAGCGCCAGGGCGTGGGCCCACGACTTCTCCTCGTCGCCGAGCGCCTCCACCAGCAGGACCACAACATCCCCCAGCCCAGAGGCAGAATCGGCGGCTGCTCCCACCTGATAGTGGACAGGTACCTTCGGAGGGATAGGCAAATACTCCTCGAAGAGGGTCTACCATGCGGCAACAATGACGCAAGTGTTAGCATTGCCGCAGCGGCGCAGCGAGAGACTACTGCCAGAACCAGGGCCGGGGTATCTGGTGCCGGCAGCAGAGTGTTCCTACCTTCATGGCGGCCCAGGAGCGTCCGTCCGCGCGCGCATGGTATGGACTATCCGCAGCGCCCCACACGGTGAAGCCGTGCTGCACCATGCTGTAGCGCGTGATGTCCCAGGCGCCTCCCATCTCGGCGAGGCTGTCCTGCAGCCAGGCGATGTCCTCATGCGGGAAGCACGCAGACCATCTGGCGGTCAGGCTGATTGCACAGTAAGGCATTAGGGTGCTGGGCAGTTGCCATGCGTGCTGTTCATGCACGCGTCAGCATGGGCAGGGGTGGGGCGGCGTACTGCCGACTCGTCCGCGCCGCCACTCTGGTAGGATAGGTATGGCTGCATGGGGGGGCGTCGTGGTGACGTTTGGCTTGTTGCCCAGCCCGCCGTGGAAGCTCACGTCCATCTGCCAGGCACAGCATAAAGCACATGAGAATAACTACCGCTGGCCGTTGGGAGGGGGGTGGGGGGGAGAGACAGCGCACCTGGAGCGTGGAGCCGTTCAGCGCGTCAAACACCGCTCCCGGGCCACCGAAGCAGTAGCCCGTCAGCCCCACGCGGTCCGCGTCCACATAGGGCAGCGCCTTGACGGCATCCAAGCAGCGCGGATGCGCCGAACATACTTGGGCGCATCGCCGCGGTACTCCCTCACCAAGCCAATGCGCTGATTCATGTCCTCGACGACCGTACCGACGGGCAGCGCGTAGATGTCTGCACCTGCAACAGGTTAGTCCAGCAGGGGGGGGGCATCCATGTAACAAAATGAAAGTGCGATTCCGCCGCACTGGCGCACGAACATGGAGTATGTCCGGATCAAACTCACCGAGGGCGACGTAGCCCATCTCAGCCAGCATGCGGACGCGCTTGAACTCGTACTCCAATCATGCAAATAAGATTCGCATTTAGCATGTCGCATGCGCAGTTGCATCCTCATAGATGACACCCGGTCAGTTGTTCACTGGTCTGCTAGCCTACCTCGTTGAGGCCATCCCAGTCCGGAAGAACCACGACAACCGGCACGGACATGCCCTCCAGCACGGTGCTCGAAAAGCGAGGTAGCCCTGTGTTGTCAGCGCAGTTGGAGATAGTCAGAGCGGGGGGGGGGGAGGGGGGGGGGGGGATAAGGTGAGGAGCAACCCATGCGCCTAGGCAGGGAGGAATGTGTCCTGGTGCAAGACAATAGCTGAGGCATGCAGGGGCATGCAGCAGCACGAGTACATCACCACCGTGCATGCTCGTACATGGAGTTTCATGTCTCCGCCTATGTACATAAAAGGAGACTCCACCGTGACAGAGGCTGGTACATCGGCGCCCGAGTCCAGCTCCAGCAGTGCAAGGTGGTATCAGCTAGTGGACTCAAGCCGGTTACGGTCTGTGGTGCATGGCATCGTGTGGGTGTCTGTTACCTCTGTTCCCACAGCGACGCCCATCTCAGCATTGTCCATTAAGCTGTTGATCGCACCAAATGCGCGCTTCCACACGTCCGCCTGATGCCCCGTCGTCACGGGGACGTAGAAGCTACACGACCAGGATGCCATAGCAGACACGTTAGTCCAGCCCCAACTAATGCAGCTACTAGAGACAGCAGGCATCGCCTCTTTCGTGGCAATGAAGCCCGTCGCGCACTCACTAGGGCGCGGTGCTGCCGTAGCGAACGGTTTCCCAGTGGATACCCGCCGCGTCCAGTGCCTCCTCGGTATCCGTCACGAAAGCGCCGTTGGTGTCGATGTCGCTGATGACGAGCAGGATGGGCGCCGCGTCCGACTCGGCCACCGATGCGTTGCGCTCGGGGAGTGGCGCGGTGGCGGGGTTGAGGTCTGGCGTCACCGCCACCGACACGGGCTGCGCGGGCAGGCGGAGAGGTGGACGAGCACGCTCGTCAGCGTGCTGCGGGCGGGAGGCGGGGCTGTAAATGCCCTGGCGGATCAGGCGGGCGGGCGCACCCATGCCTCGTAGCTGAGCAACATGGCGTGGCGGGCGGCGCCCCCGAAGCCAACGACGGGGGACTTCGCACCCTCGAGGCCGTTGTCGGCCATCGCTGCCATCAGCTGCGCGTTGAGGTTGCCGGCCGGGTCGGGGATTGCCTCGGTGACGAGCATACCCACGGCCCCACCCTGCTCCGCGGCGAACTCGTCCACCAGGGCCTGCTCCGCGGCGCCAAGCTCGGCAGCTCATACCACCGTCGCGCCCGCGCCCGCGCTGTACACCTGCCCGGCGGCCGGGGAGGCCGCGAGGACAACCAGCGTCGCGAGGGCCATCAGGCCGCCGGCAGCGGAGGCTCACACGTTTGAAGATAGGACTGTGACCTGGTGGCGAGCGCACATGGGAGCGTGCACAAGACAAGCGGGCGCGGGCGTCCGTCGGTCGCCGAAGTCAGCCTTGCCGCCAGCAGCGAAGATCAAGCCAGAATTGCGACTTGTGTACTGTTCGTACACCTTGCAAAACTACGCGGAGCTGCCCGCGGCCGGGGTCGAAACAGCTGGCGCGGAATGCTGGAAAACTTCAAAGAATCATCACCCCAAGGCGAGCCTCGTTGGTAAGTTTATACCCGAGTAGTTGGGCAGCCAGCGCCGGTTCGGGGCGGGACACCGTTGTGGATTATTCTCGATCGCGGCGGACGAATATCGCTCGTCGCTAGTCGCTCGTGGGGCGTCTCAGTCGGCGCCCACTTATGGGCCAACACGCTTGACCGCACAAGCGCACGAGTGGACAGGTAGCGACAATGCTGTCATGAAAAGAAGCCGTACTTGCCTCGCGAATTTCGCAGCTCGAGGCGCGAGCGAGAGCGCAGGGAGGTGCGTCTCTCCCGCAGAGTATCGGAGTAAGGATTACCTCTGGCGGTGATCGGGCTGTGCTATGCTGAACAACTTCGTCGTCAGCAGCGCGGGGGGCAATGTCTTATGGCCCGTGTGCGGGGCACGGGCGTGGGCTCCTGACGAGGGGCAGCCGAGTGGGAGGGGCTGGAGAATGCGGTGAGGTGAAAGGAAGTGAGCAGCGCGCGCAGCACCCACGCCGCCATGTAGCGCCCAGGATACTGCTGTCGCTGCGCTAGTACTACTGTACTATAATAGCCCCTCTCAAGCATAGGCCGGTCATAGAGTTGACTTAGTGCCCATGCATTGTCTAAACAGCAGGGTGTGAGTGGGTTCTGGCAACGCTTTGGTGAGCCCATTGGCCAGCATCTTTGTTGTAGCGATGGGGGTGACAGAGATTGTTCCAGCATTCTCCAGGTCTCGAGTGTAGTGATGCTTGATGTCGATGTGTTTGGTTCTGTGTGAAGCTATGGGATTGTTGGCAAGTTTGACTCCTCCCTGGTTGTCCTCATAGACAACGGTGGGCCCGTGTTGCTGTTGGTGGATGTCTTGTAGCTGATGCCTGAAGTGCACATTGTTCTGTGCCGCTCTGCTGAGGGCACCGTATTCAGCCTCGGTGGTGGAGAGCGCTGTGGTCTCTTGTTGTTTGGAGTTCCATCCAATGGCACCACCATTGAACATGCTGATGTCACCGGACTGAGAGCGCCGGTTGCTGGTGTCAGCGGCCCAGTCGGAGTCTGAGTAGAATACGAGGCGAGCCCCCCCCTCCCCCCCGCCCCCCCCGGTTCAGTGGCTCCGTAGGTTAGGCCAGGGGTGCCTTTGAGATAGCGGCGGAGCACCCGCTTGAGCTGCTTGAATCTTCTGCGGGGCAGACTGAACCCTTCTGAGCAGACTGATAGTAAAGGCAAGGTCCGGTCCGGTGCACATCGTGAGGAAGTTGACAGAGCCCAGGGAACCAGCACCGATACGGTTCATAGTCCTCTCGGGAGAGCGGGGCCTTGTCGGTGGCGCTGGCGCTGGCGAGATGGCGGGGGGCGGGACAGCGGCAGGTGCTGAGGTGGTGGCGGCATGTACGGGCTCCGGCTGCGCGGGGGCGGCAGGCGGCGGAGGCACGGGCTCCGGCTGCACGGGGGCGGTAGGCGGCAGAGGCACTGGCTCCGGCTGCACGAGGGCGGCAGGCAGCGGAGGCATGGGCTTCGGCTGCGCCGTTTCGAGCTTGAGAGAGAGCCGGGGCAGGTCCAGTGCAATGGCAAACCGTAGGAGTGCTCGAGTTAAGCAACACTGAGCAGCGCGACAACGGTTGCTGCTACAAGAATATTTCGCGTCTGCTAAAATCAAACAGGTCGGCTGAAATCGAGCAGGTCGCGTCGTCAGAGGCGCTCGATCCTTATTCATGGATTTCTCAATACATTCGCGACTTACATACAAGGGTCATATCATTATACGAGCATGTAGAGCCCGTACATATGTAGAGCGACGGCAAGCATGGTGCCGGCGGTAGCTCCGTGTAGCGAGTAGCGACTATGAGATACATATATGTGTTGAGGCGCTATCAAACCCTACATTAATGTCATCGGCGCGAATAAAGTCAAGTTCGCCGCGGGACATCGGCCGAAGCCGCCCCAACACTTGACCTTTGCTTGCTTCAACTGTAGTCGTATATCTGGGTACATGGTGCATTTTGAGTCATTTTGGGTGCATTTATTAGGCGTAACTCAAATTTGCACGCCCCAAAAGGGATACAGGTTTGACTTTAAGGGGGGTGCAAATTTGAGTCCAGAAATGTGCCCATTTTGACTCAATAATTGCCTTTTTCCGTAGATCTGGCATGGCCACTCGACCATATTGACTGATTCGAATCCCGATGGATAAGGGCTAACCCGCTAATGAATCAACTATCGGGTAAACCCGGGACACGCCGGGCCGATAGAACAATAATTAGAACAATTGCCGAAATACATCGAAATACATGTCGAACCCGGGACTATTCGCATACTAGACGACCGCTCGACCGAGAGGACAAGGAATGTACCTTGTATATCTGGCTCTATGCATCATGTACATGCGCCATGTACACTGAGTCGGCGCAAAACTGAGACTTCGATCTGAGTATGTATTGTAGAGGTATTTTTCACATCAATGCTTTCATATGCGCACTAAAAGCAGAACTAAAAGCAATTGCGCAGGTTTGTCAGTAAAAGAGAGATATTAGCTTGAAATGAAGGGTCAAGCAAGAGGCTAGGGAGCCAAGAAACAAGGAAGAGCCATGAGAACCAGGAAATCAAGTCACCAAGTCGCCAAGGAACCAAAGGGTCCAGGAAACACTAAGAGCGAAGAAACGACCAGGAAACAACCGCAAGGGAAACAATAAACCGATTTGGACCACCGCCCATGGTCAATCAGAGTACATAGCAGCGAGTGCGCTTGCAGCCGATGCCCCGGGTCATAGCAACACAGCTGACGGGCGACGCGACGCATGCGCATGAGCACCATCATGACGTGCTGCGCGCGACGCGGCGACCCCGCCAAAAGAACGTTGTATGCACGCACGCGCAATGTTGATGATCAAGGAGAAACGGCGGCGCCACGCAGTCAAGAGATGGCCGATTTTCTGGCCAGTGTGCGTGTGTCTAAGTATAATAGTCGCTCTAGATCTGCTGATGCTCTGATCGAACCGGCGAGCAGCACTACATGTGCCAGTAGCCCACTATTAACAGCGGCGGCGGGTACGGCAGAGATTGCGACGTACGCTGAGATATAATGGAAATATCCTAAGGGCCTCCTAAGAACATTCTATACCGCGTAGGGGTGAAGTGCCTAGGAGCGTAGGCACGGTACTGACATTTCATCGCTACGGCATGCAATAACAAACATTCATTCTACACCTGCCCACAAAGTCTTGCCACCCTTGTAAAGAATCAATTGTATATTGGCCCATTACGATCCCTCACCTTCGTTTCCGGCCGCACCCTTTCATGTCCCCTACGTGAACATGACATCCTCATGCGTGGGACAGCCCTTAGTGGCGTTTGTTGTGCTCTCGTTGTAAAAGCCATACGCGTGTGTGTCATTTTTCAGGGTTAGTAATGAATTGAGAACCCAATGTCACGAGGGCACGATGTTTTATATCGCACGTATATGCATTCTGTGTGTACGGCCGCACGCCAAGAGTTAGCTCTACCATCGTAGAGCACATTCACAAAGGCTCCCCGCTGTCGGCATGCAAGCAAGTAGTGAGCACTTCCCGCAAACCGGTCGCCGATACTGTAATTCTGGCATGCTCCAAAATCAGTCCACCTACACTTGATGTCCACATTCAATGCGCCCTTGGTAGAGCCGGGCTTCATTCCGTAATGTGCAGGGGTGAAACCCCCGAGTGAGCGAGTGGGTCCATGTGGTCACCTGCTAGGGCATCGTCCAGGGTATGTGGTAGGGCTAGCCATCAATACGCTCCCATATTCTGCTATTGGGCTGCGCCTAGCGGGCCCCTACGCAGAGAAAATCCGCCCGCGCGGGGCGAGTAACTACATCGCCTTTTCATCGAGATGCGGGTCGCGCGGTATGTAAGCCACTGTACTCGGATTCGTAGGAGAGCCTACAAATATTTGCATCCCCCCCCCCCCCCCCCCCCCCCTGCCCCCCTACCCTCTCGGTTGTATTTCCACCAAGGTGCCCGGCAGCGGGATTCGAACCAGCGCAGAGCGGGATCACGAGCGTAACAGGCAGCCCCCCCCCCCCTTTCCGCCACCTATGACATCGTAATTAAGCCGTTGATGAATATTCTAAGTTCATATATCATAAAAATGCGCCATTGTGCCACTCGGCGGTCGGCGCCTCCGGTGTTGACGTGGCGACACGAACGAATACGTATAGGGCAAGACTTGCAAGGGGGATTGTATACCACTACCGACCCATTACCCGTACCCGTACCCGACAATATAGGCTTAACTGTTTTCGCGGCGGCGGGGATATGTAGAAGCGGCCAAGCTCGAATGCGCCCAACCCGCCGCGCTACCCACGACTGCCAACCGCAATTGCGAACCCCACAGAGAGCGACCCTCACCCCAAGAATGCCTCTGAACAACTTGATTTGCAAATCGGCATCTCGCCGTCCGGTACCCCAAAATGCAGCTATCGGCCGACACCGGAGAAATTGGCTAGCGGGTAGGGTATGTGTGGTACATGCACGCCCACCACCGGAATGGCGGCACCTGCTCGCCCCGGGACTGGCTCCTACATGCTCATGCTACGCGACTTCACGTCTCACTTTCCAGCCGGCCATGAACACCGGGCAAAGTACTGCGTATGTACTTTGAATCCGGGCGAGCCGGCGCGCCTATTGGTACTGGTAGTGTGATCCTCATCCGAAACGGTGAGTCCGACGACCGCACGACGACAAAAACTCCGACGACCGCACGACCCACCACTAGGCCAATTGCCGGCCTGCGCCCACAGCGGCATGAAGAGCATGCCCTCCATGAGGACAGCACCACAGCCACCATGGACACCGACAGATCCGAGGAGCAACATGACGCCGGGGCCGGCATTTTTCTCGCCGCGCTGAGGGGCGGCCGAGTACAGCAGCCAGCGATCCGCACGGTCACAATTGTAAAACAATTCGCGGGCACCCAACTCCCACCAGCAACCCGCCGCCACATACGCGTACTGCAACGCTCTTCCCACCTGCTCCGAACTGGCCTCCCCGCCGGCACGGACGATGCCGCCCATGTGGCCCTTATATATGTTCGGCAACGTGAAGCGATGGACGAAGAATCGCGCGGCCGCACTGTGAGGAATCTGATCCGCACCATGAGCGCCCCAGAATCGGAGTCCAAATCCTACCAGCAGACGTCCGGGTGGGGACTCGCTCCCCCCCCCTAACCCACCGCCGCTGACCCAACCGGATCGAGTGGCACCATGCTCCCCACTGGGTCCATCATCCTGCGCCTGGCCCGCCAAGAAACGGCCGCTAGCGTTTTGCAGACCCAATGGACATGAGAGGGCACAGCGATCCTCGACCGCCAGGGCCGTCGCTGTTCCACCCGCCTGCTCGGATCGCCGCACCTTGACGACATCGAGCGACCGGTACACCTGGTGTGGCTCCGTTCCCCCTCGTTCAGGGGCCTTACAAAGGCCAACATGTGGCAACACCTGGCGGAGGGCCTCCTCCCGGCGTACGACCAACCCCAACCTGGCGAAGCGGCGGTAGACCAATCGGCGCCAGCAGACGACATGGCACGCGCCGGCGTGAGAGCCCGGGCCGAGTACCCGGCCGACCCAGACGCAGCCGACGCCGTAATCTGCGCCCATACGGCGTAGGGCAGAGGGGCCCGCCGCTCGGCCGACTCGGTGCGACTCGAACTCCTTGATCCCGAAGTGGCGCGCCTACTACATGATGTGTGCCGCGACGCCGTACTGGCGCTGCCGTTTGGCGACCAGACGCATGGCCGAGCGGTGATCCAGGTCACCGTCAAACACAGTGAAGAACGCGAGGCCCCGTCCCCCACCCCAGGGGGTGTTGCCCTCAGCACTGTCCAAGCAGTTCTCCCAATGCGCGCTGACGGCCAAAGCGACCGGCACCGGCCCCCTAGCCAACCTGGAGCTGCCGACGGTCGAGCAGTTAGCAGAGGCCATCGCAGCCACCATCAGCCGGTATATCAACACGCCCCCGGAGCTGCAGCACGCCATGTGGCTGACGGAAACCATGATGGCTGTTGGCGTCGCGATGCAGCAATACCTCACCGAGCCGAAACTGCTGCGCGTGGGAGATGACAATAATATATGCGCCAACTCCCTCGGCAAAGAGGACGAGGAGTTCGCGGACACCCTACGCCGGGCAGTGGCCCTCACCTCTCGTCCCGTCGCACTACTGCGGGCGGTACGCCTCCGCACCATCGTCATCTACCTCACGGAGTCCGAGCTCGGTCCCTCGGAACTAATCATGCACCCCTTCAGCAAGACTGTCCGGGAGGCGGGAGAACTCGGCGGCAACACTTGCCATAACCAGCTCCGACGCACAACGATGGGCAAGCGTAAGAAGGCTCGAAAGACCCCTCCAGCATCCCTCGCCCTCCGGGCCGAGCGACGCCCAGTCTACACACTCACCATGCAGTTGGCCGCCCACCACCACAACATCATCGGTGGCAACCGCGCAGTTGACAAAACAGAATAGTGGCGTAAGACCGTTTCGACAGCGAGCGGGAAAATCAAGGCCGCGCAAGCTCAGGTACCGGCCGAGGGGGGACCTGCGGGCACAAAGCCAACACCACCACCAGCCGGCCCAGCTCACTTGACACTAACAGCGACCCCAACAGCCCCGGCCGAGCCTCGGGTCAACGACACTCCCCCCCTGGGTTCGAGCACATGATACAGAGGCGAGGGGCGGTCCCTAATGCCGTCGCAGCCATCGACCAGCGCCGAATAGCAACGGACCACGCCCCCAGAGCAGCCCACCCAGCCCCTAAACCTACAGCCACAACTCCAGCGGCAACCGCCATGACCGGAGTACATGCGGAAGACGAGGACGAACTTGAACTGAATTACGAGGAGAACGACAGCACCATGGATGTGGACACCGTCTAGCGCGGAGCAGCGGAGGCAGCATATGTCTGGCGGACGTTACCCTCGACTCCCCCCAACGCTCAACAACGCAACGCACATTCCACGAAGGCACACATGAAGGGACCACAGAACGACTGGTCGAGCTTCAACACCTCACCACCGAGACCACCGAGCTGCTCGCCCTATCCTCCCCAACGAGTCAGCCTGCACTTGCGGCCGAACTCGCTAGACTCACATCGGAGTCACATCGACTGCGTAACCCCCAGCGCCACTCGATCCGGCTCGAACACCACCCCCGCCAGCCCCTCCCAGCCGGTAAGGGCAAGGCGGCCGCATCTGCCAAGCACAAGAAGAAGCAGCCCAGGGGACGCAGCCGCTCAGGCGGCGCCAGCCGCAAACCGCAGTAGGATCAAGCCGCGCCTCTCTGGCACTCGCGACTCCGACAGCGAATGAGAAAGTAACGACGACGAAGCAGCCCAACCCTCTGGCAGCTCGCATCAGTAACGGCTGCGCGATCCACCGCTGCGACAAGCAGGCCAACTGACTCAAGAACACCGGCCACTAGTAACCCATGTGAGCGATGCATCTACTATGCTATCACACGATCATGACAGTCCCTCCCGAACAAACGGGACATCCCATGGTTGATTACCGCAGCAGGTTCTTCCCGCCACATATAACAAATACTTACTCCGGTGAAGGAGGGCATCGCAGCCCCCACATATATCCTACTAGCCGGCTCAGCGGTGGATAAATACTACTGAGCAACACTTAGCTATTCCGGTCACTTCCCTTCCCCGATCTCACCTTAGTAGCTGTAGGCGGGATGCCTTTGGCTGCCTACGCATGCCTGATGAGCTATGAATGGGACATGCATGACTTAGGTAAGGGCAGCATGGGGGGGCGTTGCTGTCCTAGCTACAGCCCGCTAGAGGGAGGAGGGGCTTGGGCACACAAGAGGACGGCCGGTAGCTTGAGCTGTAATTACGTCTAGTGTTCCCTATATCATGGTTAGATATAGGAAGCCCTAAGAACAACTCAGTCTGAGCCAGTGGACGCAGCAGACTAGCATTTGCAATCAATTTCATTTTCATTTTCAATTACGCGACTGCGAGACTACTACGGAACACGCCCGCAAGAGCACTTTGCGGTGCTCCTACTCCTACGCGTAGAACACTACGCGTGCGGAAGCAGTACCCGTGCCACTTTTTTCGCCTTATTTGGCAATCACGTACCGCGTCTACGCCCCTACACACTATTCTATTCTACGCGGTATAGAATGGGTCTAATAACATGTTTATAGGTACCCGGTACCCGGTGGCGACTATACGAGGCTGGTGGGCGGAGGCTGATCTTGGGAGTTGAATAAGGTTGACTGTATCGAATACAAATTTCTAGGGTATGTATTTCTAACCTTTAACCTAGAATGTCATTTCTTGGGGTTGATGCTCATCCTTTCGGCGGGCAAAACTTTTTGAGTTCAGCCCTAAAACATCTTAGGCAACACCAGGATAATCATGGCTGGGATTTTAGGGCTTTCAAAACGTTACGCCGGCCGATTTGTCCGTCTTAAATAATTGAATAAAACTGTCTTAATAAGAACCCCATGGTCAAAACCCCAATTCGGAAATTTCGTGCCCTTGCGTATCGGCGGCAGAGGAGTAGGGTGAAAACATGCCCTAAAGTACTACAGCAACCCCAAACAATGTGTGAACGGCTATTTGTCTTGATATGCTCCGCAACAAATGCTAAAACATACAAGTTCCCGAAGCTGCATTTAAGTATCATTAGAGACGGCTGAGGTATGGGCGATTAACTGCAAGTCGTCGGATCAACCTCTCAACCTAGCTTGTAGTCGCTGCATGATTGTATAGTAGGCGTGGGCGGCGCGGTGCTGTAGGAGGCGCCCACGCCCGGCATCATCATTATCATGCTGCCGCATGCTGCAGCTGCCGCATGTTGCGCAATATGCTACCTTGGTAGCGACTACATGGTACGTGTCTTGGTATACTGCTTGCAAAGAGTAGCGGCGGTCGACGACGTGCCACGTCGTTATATATTGTGTTTTTTTTGGATTGTAAATTGTAAATTACATATTCCATGCAGCTCGCTCCGGCCCCGGCCTGCCCAGTAGCGACTCCGGCCGCGCCCCCGGCCCGCCAAGCAGGCCGAGCGAGGCCAGCCCATGCCCATCGCCTCCGAGTCCGAGGCGCAGTACAACCCACCTCGTTATAACGAACCGGACGCAACCACCTCCGCCTGCATCCACACCCAGCCGACCCGTCCGGTGATCGCCAAGAGTATGGCCGCCGGTGGCGGCACGCAACCCGCCCAAAGCCACGGCCTCGGTCCCCGGGAGCAAAAGCGCGTAGTGGTGCACAAACGCAAGCATGTTACTTCAGCCATTCCACACCCCCTCACTCCAGAGGCTCACCAAGGGCCAGACCCCGCCCTCATGAAGCTGTTACCATCCGCGACACCTCCCCGAGGCCAATCGTCGCAAACAAGTCATCAAGGACGGTGACGCTCAGATGGACCGCAGTCCCCCCCGCAGACGCATCCGCATTGACACGCGCATTGTCTCCCTCAGCACGGGCGGCCCGGTCCACTCCCTGCTCACTCCCCCACACATGCTCTATCCGAAGACGAGCGGGTGTCTTCGGATAAGGCATGTGTGGGGGACGAGTGAGTGAGGGAATGAAGCAGATGGCTGACAACGCCCACATCTCGGCCGGCGCCTCATGACGTAATATGGAAGAAGAAGAAGATATGGACGCATACGCAGAGAGCCTCTAATGTTATAGCCCTCTTGCCCGCACAACCGCCACACGCTCAAGCGGCGCACCGAAACCACTCAATGACATCCCACACCGGCCCAACGTTGGACAACAAATTACCACAACCACCACTTTCAGAACCTCGAGACGGGCCCCATCCGGTAGCGGAGACCCATGTACGGATCGCAGTGCAGGGCCGAACGCTTCGGCCGCCTCAGTCCGCCTGCGCTTCCTCTTATTCGGGACACACCCCACCGTTGGGAATGGACGGCAACACGGCGCCGCTCCTAGCTAGAATGATGCCTACCCGCATTACGGGTCGATGTTGCACAAGGCGGACCATACACGAGGCGGATTGTTGGGCTCTCTACTGAACTCAGCACGGACGATAGAGACGCCGCGAAGTCACTGAAAGCATGCATGAGGGGCAACCCAAGGCTGCAACCGACGGATTGAGGCGGGGACGGAGAAAGAAGAGGAAGGACGTAGCCGGAGTTGCAATACACAAATATATGTCCCTACTATGGTTAGGGATGGCAGGCCTTCAGAACAACTCGGTCCGGGCAGCGGAGAGCAGCGGACTAGCACGTTGTAATTCAATTTCAATTTCAATTTTGTCCTTGTTGCTCACGAAAAGATCCTTGACTATGCACTTCGGCAATGCTTAGCAGCCGCAGGCGACGCAGCCAATCAATCACGGAGAGTCCGTCCCTTCCCATACTACGCAGGTCATCCACCATTTCCGCTCGGGTCCCAAGGTGAGTGTCTTCCTCTGCCCCTGACATGCGACTTGGGTTGATGATAGCCATGGCGCGGTCGGGCATGGTTGATGGCTCAGAGAGCGGGTGGAGGCGGCACGGGAGCCGTTTAGCGATTAAAAAGCAGGAAATTTGAAATTAGCTTGTTTTTCCAACTTCGTTATTTCCCGCTTAGTCTTTGATGCTAATCGGGCCAGCAGTCTTACGGCCCGGCGGCACTAACCCGAACGAAAGCCGGAATAATTGAGCCGGATCTTGCGTTCACCTCATAACTATAGTTTATTGTAGTCGGATAGCCGATCGAGGTTCCTACGACCCCCGCGGCCCACTACACCCATACCTGGTGTCGCTTGATATCCTCTTCCGTTGCTCTTTCGTGTGTTGCCCGTTGGTGGGCAACGCTTCTTCACCTGCTTCAGCTGTCGCAGTACGCGTAGCTGTCGGTAAGCGCGGAATACGCACCCGTAGAATTATAATTAATTCTTGAGCAGCCTGCTAAGCGGGGAGCGCGCGTCGCGCGCGGCCATGCCGCCCCTTCGTCGAAAAACATTATTATATTATATCATTTCGCCGCCACTGTCACCACAGTTCCGAAGTCGGCGAAATAGCGCCTCTGGATACCCTGTAGCTGCGCCCTCCGCGAGTCGCTGGGCCTGTGCATTTGAATTTCAAAACCCTCATGGCACGCCCCGCCCAGCGGTCCAGCACTGCCGGCGCGCACTTCGGGTCGTCGCAGTCTAGCATATCACGACCGTAGCCCGCCAGTGCAACCCGCCCGCGCTGCAGTCTCTCAGCAACTCTTGCCGCCCTGCGCAGTCACAGGTTCCATATTCCTGGGCGAAACCCGAGCCCGGCCATCCAGCCGGCCAGTCTCAGCCGAGTTGTTTCCTTGACCAACACGCGCGGGTGACAAGGTCAGGCCAAGGGGGCAGGCACCAAAATACCATTCGGGGGCGCAGAAAAGCTCCACGCCTCAGCAAGCCAACGGCCGGCCGGCGCGATGGACCTGCGGCGCGCCATTCAGCAAGACTTCCGGGCCAGCGGATTGTTCCTCAGCAGCGATGCGCTTAGGGCGCTGCTCGCGTTCGCCGAGTCCTCTGGCGGCGGCCAGGGCGCGGTGGACAGCGTCGTCGAGGCGATCGAAGCGCGCCGAGCCGAGCGTGAGCCCCCCTCCCCTCACCGCCACTCCTGCGAGCTTGCAATCGCGCTCTCCATGGGCAGGAAGCACCTTTATATTCAGATACATGTTTCTTGCCGCTGGGCCGAACCATTTGGTTTAAGTTCTTTTGGCAGTTGCATACCCCCCATCTCTGAGGTCCACCTCCATACAAGATTCTCGTGTACGGGGTCGTGCCGCCGCGTGAGGGTAGGGGCGCGCGAGGCCCCAGCGTGAAGTCTAGGACTTCCGGAGCCCTAGCGTGTGTAAAAACTCACACGCTGATGGGAGAACCTTCCACCACCTCCTTATGGTATCTTAGGTTTTTGTCCTGGTCACTCGGGATATTGCTAGCCCGCCCAACTATTGCCCTGCCAGCCATCACAATACCAGCCATCGCTTCACCCTGTAATGCCACGAACGCCGCCTGCATCTTGCTGAGGGTGTGCATGGCGCTCTCGCAGTGCCGTCCAGTACCGTGAGTCTGGAGCTGATGTCGGAGGTGCTGGAGAAGATGGCGAGCACAGGCAGCGGGCTGGAGGAGCTGGAGCCGCTGCAGGTAATCAGCGCGTTTGACGTGCCGCGTTTCCAGTACAACGTGCACCGGAAGATGTACTTCCCCACCCGCGGGGATCTCAGCCTGCACGGCGAGCCGGGCGACAAGATGCAGGTGCACATCGGCCGCATGCACCTGCTGCAGCAGCGCCTGCGCCGCAACTCTCTATTCAGCACACCCGCGTTTGCCGGCCTTGTCGCGGGCTCCAAGGGCGCGGACTGTGAGGTGCGCCGCCGCTGCCGTATCCCCCCACCCCGCACTACCTTGGGCGCAGCCAGCAATCGGACGCACCACCTCACCACTCAATGCCACTGCCTGTGAGGATGAACCACGCAGCCAAGCAGAAGCCCCCCTCACTGTGGCTGCACTGCAGATCACCGAGCTTAAGAACCTGCACTCATCGGGCGGCCAATCGCGCTTTGTGATGGGCTGCATCAGTCAGCTGGAGGTGAGGCCGGCCGGTGCCTCTCTGGGCATTCTGCCATGGTGTGGCGGGGAGTAGGAGGGGGGCATACATGGGGGCTTACTCACACTCCCTCGCGCCCTGCGCCATGCTCAGGATGGCCGCTACTTCCTGGAAGACCTGTCCGGCGCGCTGCCAATCGACCTCACCGGCGCGGTCAGCACCTCTGGCTACTTCACAGGTGAGTGTCGCCACCACAGGTTTGCTGCCTTTCTACTCACTGCTTTGCAGCTGTTGGCATCGTGCCATGGGACGTTGACAATGTGCCCCTCCATGCCTTCGCTGCGCGTAGAGAACATCATCGTCATTGCGGACGGCAAGCTGCGCAGCGACGGTGTGTTCAAGGTCAGGCACCCCGCCTGGCGCCTCTCTTACCCCAGGTACCCAGGTACATTTATTGCATGGCAGGTGACATCGGCCCCCCCTTTTGACACCCGTCCAGGTTAATGCGCTGGGGTTTCCGCCGCCAGAGGCACGCGAAGAGTCAATCACCGCCATCCAGGGGCTCAACATGTTTGGCGGGAACGCGCTGAAGGTGCGCTGCTGGCTACGCCCCCCTCCCCACTTGCGCTCTGATGATGATCACCAGCGGAGGGCGACTAGGGCTTGTTGGGAAAGCGGGTGACCTCTGATTGCCCGTGTCACCCGCCGACCGCTGCTGTTTGCTGCAGGGTGCCGGCTTGGAGGCAGCGCTTGAGGCGGAGCAGATGCGCGAGGCCAGGCTGGTCATGCTGTCGGACATTTGGCTGGACAAGGACGAGACGCTTCACAAGTTGGCAGTAGTGTTTGATGGTGCGGGCGGTCCCTTGATGGATGGGCATGCGGGTGCGGGATCTGGACATGTGAGCGCGGGCTGCCTCCGACGGCGGCTTTGCGGCACTGGCGGCTGACCCGGCATGTGGACGGGGCCCTGCCGACCCGGCGGCAGGTTACAATGGGCTGGAGCAGGTGCCGGACGTCATCGTCATGATGGGGAACTTCAACAGCCAGGCGGGAAACGGAACCTCCGCGACAGGCGCCGTGCCGCTGCCCAGCATCCGCCAGCTGCAGGTAATGGCACATGCATGATCAGACGAACGCCGCCGCCGTGTCTTCGCACGCTAGGCAGGGGTGTGCACACATCCCGGGAAGGGTCTGATGTCATGTCAATAGAACGGGGTTGTGATACAACTTTTTGGGCCCAAGCGTATAATAAAGGGCCTAACAAAGAAAACATTCGGAATGGAAGTACCTAAAATGGAATTAGCGCGGTTTATGACTCCAACAAAGCCTTGACCATGGATGCGTTATCAACACTGGAATCTGAACACTGAAACTTGATTTTCGGTTGTCGTAGCTTCATGATAACCTGATTAAAACATTGCTCTATCCTATCTACATTGGATCGAAACTGTTTACTCACAAATATTGACTATTGGGAATTATAAATTGGTCAAATTGGTTGATTATAATGTCTATGGATTTAATTGTCAATAGTTATTGACCTGTCTCACAAATGTCGAATAAAACATTTTTTCTTATTCACACGGTCAGGCACCATCTTCATCTCCCAGAAAAAATAGCATAACTCGTAACGCTTCCGTGCAATGCATATGTTTGCGAACCGTGTGAGCGGCTGGTCCTGTGGCAAATTTAGAGGCTAATCTTTTCCACGTATGTCTTAATGTGGGACTTACACACACAATACTGATGCTTCGCTCCTGGAGTCGGTGCCGGGTTCGTGATGCCGACATGCACGGCGCTGACAGACACGCTGACCGCCCGCTATAGGAGGGGTTCACCGCGCTGGGACAGCTGATCGCCAAGTACGAGCGACTGCACGAGCAGACACGCTGGGTGTTCGTGCCCGGGCCCGGCGACCCCTGCCCGGGCGTCATGCTGCCGCGGCCGCCGCTGCCGGACTTTCTGGTTGCCGGCCTCAAGGTGCGGAGGGCCTGAGCGCCACAGCCTGGCCCTGCGATGGCATGCGGCGGGGGAGATGTCCCTGCGCTGGTGGCCGGTCCGTATCAGTCATCCTGTTCTTCTTGTTTCTGTACTTTCGAACAGCACAAGAGATGTCCCCGGTGACACCCTACGTTTGTGGGCATAGCATATGTACGGTAACCCATATGTTGGGAGCATGTGTGAGTCACAGGGACAGTTTAAACCCATAACCATTACAGTGTGAGCGCTGTCTTATTGGGTAAAACATGGCACCCATATGTTTTACCGCCTTTTATGGGTAGGGCAGCGTACCCATAAAATACAGTTTACCGGCGCGAAAGTTGTTGTTTTCTCCCACCGCACACACGGGGTGGGGCCTCTGAGATAGTGTGGCCGCGAGAAGGGGGGGGGGGGGGGGGGGAGTGTCTGCTGTCGCGGGCGGCTGACTCTGCAGGGTGCGGCTTCTGCTGCTGCAGGAGGTTCTCCCGGCCGCGGAGTTCACCAGCAATCCATGCAGGATCCGCTGGTACACGCAGGTGAGGCGCCCCACACCCCCCCCCCCCCCCCCCCGCGCCCGGCTGCCCCAGCCGCTGGCCTTGGCGCTGCGTTACTCCATCAGCCAGCCTGGCATGACTCCCCACGGTGCGCCGCGCTCGGACACGCATCCGCAGGAGATCGCCGTCTTCCGGTACGACCTGCAGCAGCGGATGCGGCGGCAGTGCCTGCTGGACCCACTAGGTGACACGCACCCTTTGCCCATTTGACCGCACCGCACCTGCGACAGACTGGCTTGATGTAGATGGATGTACCTTTTCATCTCTATGTATGATTGATCAGGGATGGATGTATCTTGTAGTAATATAGTTATATGTATATAGTGATATGATATAGTTAAGTAATATAGATAGATAAATGTAGATGTAGATAGATAGATTTTGTATATTTGTATATCTGTCTATCTATATATAAAATCTACATATAAAAAAACAAGATATAATAAAACAAGATATAACGATAAGATATATATATATATATAGATATAAAAATAGATAAAGTTGTTCTTATATCAAATGTTACTAATAATTGTATAAAGATGGCGTTGAATTATGAGTTTATAAATGAAGTTTTCATGAATTAGTAATTAGTAAAATCAGCACAATACTGCGGCGGAGGCGCCGAGCCCCTCAGATGGCAGTGGCGGTGTGTTGGGCGGCAACAGGCGGCATCGGCGACGCGGAGCAGCAGTTTGAGCACCTCATGGCGACGGTGCTCCAGCAGAGCCACCTCTGCCCGCTGCCCCTCAACCAGCAGCCCGTCTACTGGCAGTACGACCACGCCATGCACCTCTTCCCGCTGCCGCACCTCCTAGTCCTCGCAGATGGCGGCGGCCAGGCGCACACGTCCTTCAGCGGCTGCAAGTGCGTCACCCCGGTATGCACCCACGCCACCCACCCGGTCCCAGTCCGCTCCCATTTGGTGCCGTTGCCGATGACCGCTGCTGTTGGCTGGAGATGGACCCTCTCGAGGTCCGACTCATTGGGTATTCCACTCTAGAGAACTAGAACGCCAATTCAGCCCTGAGCAACTCCCTCCAGAATCCTGAACAGTTCCATACGGGGGCAAGACTCTTTTGCTCCACCTAACCAAAGCGGCCCGCCCGCCTGAAATGGGTCGGGCCAGGTCTACTCACTCGGTGAAGAGTGCGGGCGACCCCAAGCATGTGTGTGCATCGGAGAACGGCTCGACATGCCATGGTGTAGCGGATCCATCAGGCTCGGACGGCCACGCTCGTAGGACACGATTCCGAGATGCTGTGCATCGGTATCTGGACTAGCCCGGTGTGTATGTATGTGTGCCTGGGCAGTGGGTCTCCCCCGGCCATCCCGTCCCGCCCCGCCCCAACCCAGTACAATCGTGCGCCCAGATAGGCCGATCTAGCGGATTGGGGCGCAAGATGGGCGTGGCGTGGGCATTAGTTGCCCCAATGGCTGCGCTTGAGGCACTCACCCTGCGTCTCATCCTGCTACGGATGCCGACGTACCTATGAGAACCCAGGATTACCCAGTAACAGAATCAAATTAGCCTTACCAGCAACCCACAAGAACACTCGCTATGGTTCCGCCATAGTTTCGTCCACATTTAACCTCTGGCAAGCAGGGCAGGTTTATGTTGGCGATGTGTATTACCGCGGCGGCACTCGTAGATCAGCTGGGAACACCACAGTGACAAACGTTTCGGCCGAGTTTATCGGCAGACCGACCGTGACTGGCGGGCCCACTGAGCTGAACCGGGACGCCCACCCGCTGGCTGCAGGGTTCCTTCTGCCGCGACAGCCACTTCATCTCATACTGCCCCGACGAGCGGGAGATTGAGCTATCGGCGCTGCCCGAGGCCAGCGAGGGTGGAAACGGCATGGAGTGGGACGCCTGAGCTCCGGCGAATGACGAGGACGCAGAAAAGATGCACTGAGACGGACAGCCTGGATTTTTTTGGAGGCCGCGCACCCGCAGGCTGCTCAAGGGGCGGGCGGGCTGGCGCTGCGGCGCCGTGTAATCCGGATGCAAGCGCCCTGATTGCGCAAAAGTATTTGATTGTGTTCAACCTGCTATTTTTGGCAAAGAACGAGAAGCTGTTATGAAATGGACAAGAATGTGTCAAGTTGAATCACAAGTACATCGCGGAATTGTCGGTGGTGTGGGCAGAATCCTCAGCATGGACAAATACGTCGCAAATCTATAGATCGTCACAGTTTTATTTTTCATCAAGCACCGGTACGTTTGGGCAGTGTTGCAGCAATCGCGCTGCCGGTCATCAGCAGTGGCCCAGGAGCTCGGCATCTGCGCGCTGTCAATACAACCATCCGGTACGCAAATAAATATGCAATCAAATACAATCAGTTCACGGACAATGCGTCATTTAGTCTGCCATAACACAGGGTATTTATTCATTCCTCAAGGAGACATTGCGTCTGGGCTGCAGGCCATGGGCCGCTCTGGTGGTGTGTGTGTGTGTGTGTGTGTGTGGATGGGGGGGGGGGGGAGGGGGGGGGGGGGGGGGGTTGAGCGGGGATCGCTACCCCATTGCTTGGAGTGGTTTCCGAAGGTAGAAATCGCACCGCAGGCTGTTGGACTGGCGCCGATACTGCTTTACGCCACATCAAACGCTGCCCGTACGAATACAGTACAAACACAAAGGGTTCGCGGATAAATTACGCTTTTGATCCGCCCAGGAAGAGGGAAAACTGTGTTAAAACTGAGTTAAAAATGAGCAAAAACAAATCGCGAATATATCACGACTATTCCAACGCGAAAGTGCAGAACAATTCAGGATTTTGACCCCGCTGACCGCATTTAATTGCACGGTATAAAGTGACGCTGGCGGCATGACTTCCTGTAATGTTGCACTCATCATAGTTGAGGCGAGACCAGGCTGTTGGGAATCCATTTCACTCACGGCTCTTTAGGAAAGTGAAACAGAGATGTCAACGCAAGAGGGACGGGCAGCCACGGTAACGCTGCCAACCATCCGGTTGGCAAGCAATTTGAGCCAACAGTCTACCCGTGAAACAGATTTGGGAGAGCTTGCTCGATCATCCGGCTCCCCCTCCGACTCATTATCCGCGGCATCACTCTACGCGGCACCCTGGCGGTCCGCATGAGGGCGTCAGCGAGGCCGACTTTGGGGACATGTAGTGGCATAGCTACAGTGGGGGCTTGCACCCAGAGACAGCGGTGGCCTTAGTCCTGCTGGTGACTGTCGCCTCGAAGATGACCCGACGCTCGCGGTCGCGTGAAAGACCCCGAAAACCGCGGCAGAGCCCAAATGCTCCGCCGCGGGCTGGAAGTGCTGAGCCCGCAGCACATTCAAGCAACATTGGTAACCGTGCACATGCTTTATGTCGTTGAGCCTCTGCAAGAAGACTAGACGAAAGCGAAACGCCTTGTCGATGGCCTCGGCGTGGTTCCGAGCGCGCGCAAGATAGGAGGTGGACTCTTGATTAGCAGCTGGAACGTAGGGTAGCAGCTCGTCGAGAGCCATGAAGAGAGCGGTTTTGTGATCCCCAAAACACGTCGGTATACGCAGTCAATGCGGGAACGGGAAGGACCTATCTACTGAATAGGCTCATAAAGAACGAGCTCGACGATGCTAATGTACTCCTCATGGGCCGGCACACGCCGGTCATTATGCTTGAGGTAGTAGTTCATTAGGTCGGTACGCAGAGAGAACAGCCCAGGCACCCGGCTGGCCGGCCTAACATCCTCGTAACCATGCTATCTATGTTCTATGCAATAGCTCTGGCAGTGCGAGATAGTCGTCCTCGTCACTCGCAGATTTTGCTCCGACACGGCCGCTCTGTGGTAGCTCTAGCAAGTCGGGGCGCGCTCCGGCTCCCCCGCTGTCTGCCGGCTGTCCCGCGACGCGCTGCCCGGTTCAAGTGCCATGGGCTCCGTCTCCATCGACAACACACCCACGAGCCGCCGAAACTCGAGCCGCAATGTAGACTGTGCATACAAGTCTGCTTAAAGTGATTCCAACGTCGGCTCTTCTCCGTCTAGCATAGTGACGCACGGACGTACGCATGAGAATTACACACACGGATGGTGAGCCAGGTGTGGTACCTAGACGTCTTGAAACAACACGTGACCTTGCCCGCAATAGGTTACGGGACGGGTGACACAACGAAGCTAGAAGATGGAAGACTCAACTCTTGCGGCTGCTTTTTTTTGTGAAAGGCGCGTATTGCTGCTTTGTTTTTTACATCGGTGCTTTAACATATGCGCACTACAAACAGAACTAAAAGCAAATATGAAAGGTTGCCAGCAAAAGAGAGACATAAGCCTAAACCCAAATGCAAGCATGAGGCCCGGAAGGCGGGGAGCCAAGAACCAAGGAAGAGCCAAGGGAACCACGAAGTCGCCAAGCTGCCAAGGAACCAAAGGGTCAAGTGAAGCACTGAATCCAAGGAACGACCACAAAGACCAAAAGGGAAACATGAAACCAATGGGAACCACCGCTCCGGGGTAGGCCATCAGCCGCGGCGAGTACGCTTGCAGCCGATGACCCAGGTCATAGCAACACATGCCGACGAGCGACGCGACGCGGGCGCATGAGCACCATTACGTGCCGCGCGCGCCGCCGCGACCCCGCCAAGAACGTTGTTTGCATGCGCCATGTTGATGAGCAAGGAGAAACGGCGGCGCCACGCAGACAAGAGCTGGCGGATTTTCTGGCTAGTGTGCGTGTGGCTAGCTTTCGCGAGCTCCACCAAGAAGGCCTCGGCGTGCAAGGCCAGCGAGCCGAACTCGGAGACGGCGAAAGGACCAAAGCGAAGCATGCCGGCGGCGTTTCGGAATTCGAACACCCTCTTCATACTTTTGGATTTTGTGGCGCTCTGCGGCCCGCAATGCAGTCGTTGGATCCGAGCTCGACACACCGAGGATAGAGGCAATGCTAGTATCGATAGCGCCCGTGTTCCCGCGGATACCACCATACCCCAAAAAGCCCAACATCGGCCGGCCAGCCGTCGCTGCCCTTAGGAAGAGAAACGAGCACCGACGGGTCCGTGAGGATCTGGACACCCACGCATAGGGCGGACTTCACGTCGCGGCAAACGTCGGAAAGGCCATGTGCCGCCCACTCGTGTGCGGCGTGATTGGAGGCGCCTCCAGAGCAACGTGCCACGTGATCAACGTACGCGACCGCCCAAGCCGAAGGAGTGAATTCCACGCCAGCATCCTCAAGCATGCGCCTTGTACCGAGAAGGAGCAAAAAGCACAAGGGCATGGCTCGGCAAGGGAGAGGACAGGAGCTGCCGAAGGCCAAACGGGCGGCGAGCGGCAACGCGGAACATGGAATCGTAGTACTCAGGGGAACACTCACGAACTTCACCAAGGCGACCCTCACTTGGAGGATAAGTCACCATGAACGGTGTCGCAGCGCGTAAGAGGTGGGCCCGGAAGCGGTTACTGACAGGGCCGCTTGTAGGCATACGCGCAGCAAACTTTGCGAAGCGGACCGTGTGGATGCGGTGGGTCATGGTTTTCCTAGACGTTCCGCATGGAGCGCAAGGGGAAGTCCGAGTAATGCGGGATAGCTTGGAGGTCGGCCGCCGAGCGCATCGCAGACGCCGGCTCAGCCCCAGCGGCCGAGCAGCCGGCATGGGCAACTTGGGAGCGCTTGGAGGGGAGCAATTTTAGGGCAGAGGCCAACGGCCCCGCTAGATCCTCGAGCACTCCGTCTCCACACTCGTCAACGACACCGGTATGAGCAGCGCGAAGCTCTACAACCCACATCGGCGCCGACACGTTGGCGCCGGCATCGGGCGCCAACGCTGGGGTGGCCAAAGCCTAGTGAATCGAGGACACCTCAACAAGGTAGAGGCTATGAGGGTTGGATACGCCTGACGGCTCGGAAAGGATCGCGCCGGCGTCGCTCAGGGTAGCGTATCGAGCACGGAGGAAAGTCACGGCTTGGCCAACCACAAGGGCGGCAGCGCCGATGTGGGAGGCATATGCGATAACCACGTTATCGCCGATGCCGAGGCCCCCAAATTGGACCGTGAGGGACAGCTGCGTGCGCATGGAGGGCGTATCCAAGAGGTAGTCAGGGCTAGCACCCCAAATGCCGGCGGAGAGCGTTGAAACCGCTGCGGCGACTGCATCTTCAAGGAAGGAGGTAATAGTGTCGCCATACCCCTCAGAGCGACCCAAGCCCCGAGGCGTGGAGCGGAGGTGGTGGCCGAAACGGCGGCCGCAAACTTGCAGCAAACGAGTAGCGGTCTAGGAGTGGAAGTTGTCGGCCAAAATAACCGATAAGCCGGGAGCCAAATTGGTGAAACTTTTCTACCGTTTTGTCTATCAGGTCCAGGGCGAAAGTAGCCGAGCCCGCACAGGCGCCAAAGCACCTTGATTCCAGACGCGGAGGCTGCAACACCATGCAACAAATGCCTAAAAGGAAGGGCGCCGAGCGGGGACGAAGAGCCAAGCTGACAATACGCTTGTCGTTTGCGAATGGTGACGATGAACCCAACGGCGGCAAAAGCGGACGGGGCCACCCACGTAGCAAGCGCAAGTCCATCACCAGTGGCAGCATGGTTGGCGTCGTCAGAGAAGGCTGCCAACACCGAGTGATTGGGGGCAGCCGCGGCGATGCGAGCTTACACTCGGGCAGCGACGGCGGCGAACAGGATGGGGCCGAGGACGCAACCTTGGCGGACCCCTCGACGGCTTGGAATCCGGACAGAGGGGCCGGGTTGGGAGCCGTCGAAAACGTACCGATTGGACTCTTGACCATAAAGCATGATCGCCGAACGCAACAGAGGCTGCCAAACATGGTCCTCGAGCAGTGTGCGGAACATTTCGGAACGGTAGAAAGAATTGAACGCGTTCTCGGCGTCAAGCTTCACCAAGACGAGGGATGGATCCGAGTCTGGGAGAGATCGCACAAGGAATCGACCTAAAAACTCCATGCCACCCTTAACGCGCCAAAACGTAATGGCCGCGGGCGGTAAGCCATTGGGCGATGGGCTCGCCATGAGCGCGCAAGAGGACGCGCATAGCGTACCGGACGAGCACGATGCCGATAGATGCCAATGGGCCGAACGGAGACCCCTTCATGTTTCCCGCACTAAGTCCCAACGCATTGCGCTGCGCCGGCGTGAGCTTATCTAGGGGTACCAAGGTAGCGGAGGAAAGGAAATGGGCGACGCCAGCAGGGACCTCCGCATTCGCGATGGCCTCAGCTATGCCGCGGAGGTGGGAGCGCGAGCAGAGGGCACGGAGAGCCTCAAGGCGCGTACGGCTGCTTTTACATATGTACTCGTGTGGCAAACTACCAACGGGCGCAGCGACGGATGCACTAGTAGTAACCCGTACCACGTAGCAAGACATGCAGCCGAAAAAGAGGTTAGGATTGGAGGAAACGCCAGAAACTAGTTTATATCATGACGACTAAACTCTCACGGCCCAGCCGATCTCGAGCCGCCGACTTGCATATTCGTAGTCACTCGCTCTACCACAGATATTGCCCCAATCAACTGAAATTCCCGAGTCTAATGGGCTAGACCGACCATGGATCTCATGCGGGTGTCGTAATACACAAGCGACTACAATACAATCAAATTCCCTCTGCCGATGTGCAGACGACCAATTCACTGATGCGTGTGCTCGTACGACCTATTCCGCTTCCTCTTCTGCCGCTGCTTCCACCTCGCAGTTGCCGTAGTGGGCGTTTCCTGGTGCCTTTTTGGATGATTTCCCGGTAGCCTTTTGTGGCCCATGTAATAAATATACAATATAACCAAAAGAGCGATGTCGATAGGCATTAGAGCGTAGCAGTCGCGTCGCGTATAATGATGGGTCGAGATGTAAATTTGAAATTGGAATTTGCAATTTCTTACAAGTATTTATATTCCCGCTTAGTCTTTCATGCTAAACATGCCAGCTGTCTTACGGCCCGGCGGTACGATGACCCACACATGGACCACTAAGTGAATAGTGCGTAGCGTGCAACCATGTGAAGACAAGGTCCTTGTTCTTGGACATGTTGGTGCCGTCCTTGCCCCCCCCTCCCCCCCCCCCTGCCCCAACCCCGTCCTCCGGCCCTCCGGGCTACGCGGTGGAGGCGTTTTCGTGGCTTAGGTCCCGAGTGATAGTCCCGGAGTATTCCGTTCATCGGTGCGTTTGTTTTGTGCCTTCTGTGCGTGCCTTGGGCATGTAGGCAATGCTTGATTTTGTATATACCCGGAGTATTCTGTGGAGCCATTGCACAGAATGGATATGCATGCACCTGAGGAGGGCAGTAACCTGCGGTAGGGTTTGCTCCGGTAGTGGGTTCGAGCGGCTTGGACGCATGCATGGCTGGGCTGCGTCTGACCCTTGATACTAGACTTGTGCGGGGTGCCAGTGCGGCTCATGATGAGTGGGATAATTTGCACCTCAAACCCGGACCATTGGTTGCGCATGGCATGTGCGAGCGGTTCATACGATGTGAATATGCCGCCGTAGTGCACCGTCTCCATATTGTGGTCGGTGCAAAGCTTCTCTTCCGCAATTTGGAAGATCTCGGCCCCTGCATGCGATGTCCGAGTCCTCCAGATGGACTTCTGCCTGGCCGGGTTCACGGCTCGCAGTATGTTTGGCTTGCTTGCAATGATGGGATTGCTTAGATCGAGAGATGACCGAGTCAGGTATATATGTGGACCCGGACCCGGACGAGTTTGCCGTCGTTCTCGCCTTCCGTATCACCGACCCGGCGCGTCGAGCTGGCGTTCGGAGGTGGCGGTCCGGCCTCGGGACTGCGACTAGCTCTTCATCAGTCAGAGACGATGCTTCATCTGAGAATGAGTCTTTAATGGGTTTTTCCCCGAGGTCCGCGGTAAGCGTTTGCCACCGGCTTCTGTATGTTCGCTCTCTGCGGCTCAAAGCACTACTATCTTCTCTAAGCTATTGTGCCGGTCCTGCGTCCGGCCGTTTAGAAGTTGATTCGCACGAGACCATATGTCCGTTGCTTATGAAGGAGGAATCAGGGCATGCACATGTCATGGCTTTCCCTATCATGAGGCGGGCGGTATTCTGCACCCCGTAAATGAACTCTAGTTTGTGGGTGTACTGGCTGGGCTTGTTTGAGCTCCGGGTACTCCATGTGTTGGAATTCGAATAGTGCTCCCTGTTCCGCCGCGGACTCGATCACTCGAAGAGGGTGTTGTGTTTCGTGCTGCGGGTCTCGTCCGCCCCCACCGTTAGTGTCCTGGCTTTCGTGTGGAGCCCGGCGTATGGGGATCGTGATCCGCACCTCGACGTGTTTCATTGACCGTGTTTGTGGGCAAGTGTACCCGTACTTACCTCCCGTTGGGTTATCAATATATTTATTTCATTGCAGGCCGTCAGAGTCGTAATGTACCGCGTGGGGGCGAGGGTTCCGCTTGCCACATCCAGATGCTGTAAATATAGTAAGTAGTCGCTAATAAGTAGTACGAGTACCGTAGTACTGGTGTGAATTACAAAATCAACACAGGAAGCCGGCTAACTAAAGCGGCCCGCATCCCGCACAAGGCGGGATGTATGATGAGATGTGTGATGCGCGCACGGTTCAGTCCGGGCCACGCGTGCACGTGTGTCTGGTAAGACGACGTAGTACGGTACTGGTACCGTGTGTGCACGTAGTACTGGTGTGAACTACAAAAACGTAGTACTGGTACCGTATGTCAGTACGACGACGCGGAGCGATGGACTACGATGCGCAGCAAATAGTACTGGTACTCGGATAGTTGTAAATAATCTTTCTGGCTAAAGGGAGAAGAGCGTCAAGAGAAGAGCAGCGGATAGTCGTCGCTGGCTAGCTACTGCTGTCAAGTTCATACGGTGTAGCGCACCAGTGCGGGAACCGTTGCCACCCTCCACGACCTCCAAGCAGGTGAGGCTGCCGCTGGAAACCTGCAGAGCTCACCCATAGATGATGATCTTCCGAATTGCAAATGCGCTGCAGTTAATTGCATGTAGGCGCTCCCTCGCGTTCTTGCGTCCGCTGTCCCCGCACGTGCGATAGACGAGCGGAAAGTACATGAAATACCTCGGCACAGCCAACACAAACTCGGCAGGTTGCAGAGACATCACGGGACGACTTGACCCGCTCTCCACGGCTGTCGAGCTGCAAGCGGGCTACCTGATCAAAGGTGCGCGAAGTCATGGAGCCTCCTGGTTCCTGGACGTGGCTTGGCATGATGCACAACCGCGAGCAGGATGACCTCAGCCTGAAGGGAATATGCATCGTTGAGCTTCGGGCCAACTATCCGATGTGCGCCGCCTTCCCCTGCCCCTCTCCTCTCCCTATCCGACCAGCCAACAGCCACCCTGTCACTTGTCAGGCATACGTCTCCTGCGCCAGTACGATTTGACTGCGCAGCCACGACGGTAAAGTCACAAGCGCCGAAGTTATGTGCTAGGAGCCTCTGTCCCACCAACGCAGCACACAGGAGTTCATCGCTTGGTGAATCCTTGTATTTACCACTAATGACCCGCACCGTATCATCCAGAACTGACCCTACCTTGCGCGGATAACACCAACCCCGTCGGCCTCCGTTTGTCAATCAGGGTAATCATTACTGTCATGTCGATATAGGATGTCTCGTCCTTGGTTACCTCAAGTGTGTGTGTGTGTTGGAGGAGGGGGGGGTGGAGGGGGTGTGTGTGT
This sequence comes from Tetraselmis striata, assembly GCA_006384855.1. Classification (NCBI taxonomy): domain Eukaryota; kingdom Viridiplantae; phylum Chlorophyta; class Chlorodendrophyceae; order Chlorodendrales; family Chlorodendraceae; genus Tetraselmis; species Tetraselmis striata. The sequence goes on along the minus strand of VCJN01000597.1, from coordinate 8,185 downwards.
GTGTGTTGGGGGGGGGGGGGGGGGGGGGTGTACGCAGGGCCCGTGCGAGCCGCCCGGCTCTGGCGCGTTGACTATGAGTATTGCGCGAGGCACACAGTAACAGCAGCATCGCCACGTTCTCACATCACCATGGCAGGTCCCCACTGCGTACAGCCTCATACCCAGCCCTATCTACCGGCCATCTCACCCCGAAACCAGCTCGGAAAGCACACCCCCCCACCCCCCCTTCTTCCCCCATGCCTGCCACTATAAGCCCTCACAGCCGCTGTGTCTCCCCATATCCAGCCCCCAGTCGGCACAGCTGGTAGTGGAGGGCTTTCAGAAGTGGCCTTTCCCTGCGTTGGCAAAGGATGGAGCCAACTTTACCCTCACGCTCAAACAGGTGGGGGCTGGCAAGCGCAGGTGGCTGATTTTGCTTGAAGTGTGTGTGTGTGTGTTGGGGGGGGGGGGGGGGGGGGTTAAGGGTGCATGCAGGTTGCATGTGTAGGGGAGGGGGTCGCCACCTGGGGATACATTACCCTGCTTTTCTGGCCAGCCACAGCCCTCTGCCACCCTTCCTCACCCTTGCGGTATCTCTGCCCACCAGCCCCAAGACAAGAACTACGTGGACCTCCTCAAGCACATCGCACAGAAAGTCGACCCCGCCACAGGTCAGCCGCCACCCCGTCTTCGCAAGCCATTTCAGCAGCCGTAGCCCCAGATCGCACCCCTGTCATTGCAGCAGCCTGGCTGCACACATAAGCCCCATTGCCCTCCTTCCCCCTGCCCTCTTGCTATCCTATCACTCGCAGGCGCTGTCATCCCGCAAACCGGCAAGTGCGTCCGCCTGGCCCTGCAGACTGAGGATGGCAGCAGACGAGACTTCTACGCTGTGCGCCCGGAGGGTCACCCCCGCTTCCTGGTGCCCTCCCTCCAGGTGAAATGCCGCGCCTGCCCCTGCCCCTCCCCCCTACCTCAGGCTGCGGGATCAGTTGCTCGATAGTCGTGGTATTATCGGGATCGCTATCAGCGCCCCTCAACAATCGCCATCATCAGGCTTTCATTTACGAGTCCGGTAGGTATACCAACATAAGGGAGGGTAGTCACGTAACTACTCTAAATGGGTATTTTCGCACCAGGCGGTTCCACTTCAAGCAGCGTAATAGATGTTTCCGGCGTGTCGGGGGTGCGGTATCGGTACCAGGGCTTCAGAAAGAGTACGGGTGCCGGCGGAGCAGTTGGAAAGTGTGGACTACAGACGTTTTGGGGTCATCTCAGTGTACTTTCTTTGAAGCACACGTTTACGGCAACCTAACAGACAGGTTACCAACCGGCACCAACGCTAATACCAATGTGGCCCGCGGGATAGTCACCCGACTCCACCACAAGGGCGCGGTTGGCCGGTCGCCAAACCCCTTCTATACACAACCAGCAACCTCCTACGACTATCTACGCAGCTACGGGAGCAGCAAACTCCCAGTAGGAGGGCCGCCTGACTGATGCGGCACACCGCGCTAAGCATGTCGTGGCGACTGCCTTGGGGTACCCCCTCTATGTCATTCGGAGCATGAGCAATTTCTTAGATACGTTCTAACATGCCTGACACCGGTTTAGTGCGGCAAATATATCGACAGTTTGAAAACGGTAAATCAAAGTTCCTGTGCCACTGAAGCTGGCGATTCATGAGTATTCAGCGGAATCATCCATTTATGGCTCGTATCAGCTCATATATGTCGGAATGAGCGCCCCCCCCCCCCCCCCCCCCCCCTTCCCCCCTCTAATGTACGTATTTTTGGTAAGCTCTTTCTATGATTCTATGTTCGGAATTAGCGCTGGATTCAGGGACAGCCTTGAATCTTGTCTTGTTCCGGGTAGTGTCCTGAACCCCCCCCCCCCCCCCCCCCCCCCCCCCTTCCTTTCGCACAGCTGCATTTCTACCAATCGGCCGATGACCCCAATAGGCAGCCGATTCCAGCCTCCCCCGCAAAGGCCCCTGCCCACCCAGGGCCGGAGCCATCACAGGGCTACCTCGGCTACGGTCACCCGCCCCCGCCCTTCTTTGGCTACCCCGGCTACCCGCCCTACCCCGGCTACCCCCCAGGCCACCCGCCGCCGTTCCCTGGCCACCCGCAGCAGCCCTACACAGGCTGGCCCACGTTGCCGCCAGGCCTCCCACACCCAGTCAAGCCGGAGGACTCGGGCGGCGGCTCCTCTGTCGGCACCGCCGAGCAGGGCCCCCACATGGGCGGGGGGGCGGTGGCGGGGAGCCCGTCCACGCCGGGTCAGCCTCCGCACGCCCTGCAGCGCCCTGGCAGCCGCGCCGGCAGCGGCGTGGACCGTTCCTTCCTCGCCACGCAGGCGCACAGTCACGAAGAGTTCTTGTTTGGCGCCATTGCAGAGCTGGTCGACAACTCATGGGACCAGGCCGCCACCAAGGTTGACATCGGGTGCGCCATCAGCCTGGCTTCCATGCCACAAAGCAATAGAGCATAAATTTTATGAAACGGACATCTTGACGATAATCAGCAACCAGTTCATTGCATCCTGGGGGCACGGCGGGGAAACTAAATGGGACAAGATGAATATTAGAGTGGCACAGAATCCATTTACTGATTCGGGATGGTCGTAAGAGAGAGATTGGCGTTAAGCTCGGATGCTACAGGCAGGCACTCTGTTTGTAGGACCTGCGTACAGTTCGACCCCCCCCCCCCCCCCCCCCCTCTCTTCCTCCTCCTCGCCAGCGCCAGCCACGTAGTGGAATCAAAGCTAAGGTACCCTGCGCGTGTGGACGCGCGCTCTCAGGATTGACGAGGAGCTGGGGGAGCCGGTGTTCTACTGCCGAGACAACGGCAATGGCATGGATGCGCCAGGGCTGAGCCACATGTTCCGGCAGGGCCACAAGCGCGAGGCCTTCAACCGTAAGAAGCTCGGCAAGTACGGTGTCGGCTTCAAGAGCGGCTCCATGCGCATCGGCCGCAATGCAGTGGTCTTCACGCGCAAGGGCGACACCGGCTCCATCGGCCTACTCAGCCAGGTGGGCAGCAGACGCAGGAATGTGAGAGAATGCATGCCGGATGGCTTCACCTCCAACACCTTATAACCCTCTAATCACACGGGAGCATGTCCTACACCTTGAGGATCCTGAGGAATAGGGTTTCTTGTCTCACAAGAAACCATAACCCCAAATCCTTAACCCAACGTAAGAGATACATGCGGCAAGACACCTCTTCACTGAACGACGGCACTGCTCTGACGATCACCGTACAATGTCCCTGTGCAGGACCTGTCCGGGGAGTCAGAGGAGGTGGAGGTGCCGATGGTGACGTTTCGGATGCCGGCGTGCACGGTAGACGAGACCGTGCAGAGCCGCGAGGAGGCAGCGGCTGCGCAGGCGAGGATCGAAGAGGTGACGCCGTTTTCGGTGCACCGCCAAGTGGTGGAGCTCATCAAGCTGGGCCAGCAGGGCACTGCCATCTTCATCTCCAAGCTTTGGTGGGCGCCCGCTGCGATGTGAGGGGGGCAGGGGGGGGGGGGGGGGTTACATGCCTGCAACTGACCGTGGCGATGGGCCCCGCAGCAAGAAGGGCACCTCCGCGAGCGCTGCATACCAGCTGCAGTGGTCCGAGGGCGAAATCTTCCTGCTCGGTGAGAAGAAGCAGCGCCGGCCGGGCAGCTACGCCACGAGCATGCCACTGGATTGGTGCGCTCCTTGCCCTACGCACCTCACACCTCTGTGGGCTATGGTCTCTGCCCGACCCGAGTGTTGACTTGCGTCAGCCATGGATGCACCCCTTCGTTGCACTTTAAGGCACCTCCTCCTGCGACTGCTCTGCCATCCCCCGCGTTGCTGATTCTTTATCATGCGCGTTCGACACAGGAGCTTGCGTGTCTACCTGAGTCTGCTAATACTACCTGACAAGGGCCGCACGTTTGACATCTCGCTGCAGGTCAGTCCCCCCCCCCCCCCCCCCCCCCCCCTCCCCTTGACATTTGATTGAGGTCGTGTATTGCAAACATATCTATTACCCGTCTCACCACCGAGTCGGATATCCCACGCTGTATTCTCATAGACTTCCATGTAATTAAAGCCTCCCACCTCTTGCAAGGTGGTCAAAACGATAATTTGTACCGAACCTAAAGCGTGGGAAAGGAATGTCCATCGGTGCTGATGACACTGGCTCCATCCTCCGTCTTCCATTCAGCCGCTCGTTGAGTTCCTGAGCCCCCCCCCCCTCCCCCTCCTTTGGTTCCCGGACCCAGGGCAAAGCAGTCCCAAACGGGATAAAGAGCATCATCGGAAAGCTCTCCAAAAAGTCCAAAGTATACAAACGACCTTTCCCGATGCACCATGAACCGGAGGCGCCTGGCTCTGAGGCCGGCAAGGAGGAGACGGCCAGTCTTCAGTTTGGATTCTCGCAGGAGCAGAAGGACGATAACAACTGGTGCGCCGCCATCTGCCCGCATGCTGCTGCTGTACATGTCACCGAGATTGTCGGCTGACAGATGCGCTGCCGTCTGACTGCTCAGTGGTGTCTGCATATACTGGCGTCACCGGCTCATCACATCGTACGACACCATGAGCGTGATGGGGCCCAAGGACTTTGGCATCGTCGGTTTTGTCAGCTGCGGCTCCATCCTGAACCCCACGAACAACAAGCAGGCTTTTGTCTCCAACACCGACAGCTTTGAGGCGATGGAAGAATGGATCAAGGCCTGCTTTGAGGACTACCGCCAGCAGGAGTTTGGTGTGCAGCTGCAGGAGCGCACAGGTGGGGCCCACCTGTTGGTTTTGGAGGCCTGAACCCCCGGACCCGCAGTATCTCACGGACCCCGTCTTTGCCCAACCGACCCGCGGACGTATGTGCCACAGCGGCGCACGACACCACGGGCGCCTGGGCGGAGTGTGAAGCGTGCCACAAGTGGCGGCGATTGCCACCAGGCGCCAAAGTTGATGACAAAAAAGCCTGGTACTGCTGGCAGCTGCCGGAGGGGGATCCCTTCCGGGACTGCGATGAGCCGGAGGAAAAGGAGGAGGCGGGCGAGGTACGTGCCGCCGGGGGCCGTCCCCCTGACTGACTCCTGTTGCTGGGGCGTTGCCTGGATTTCTGTCCCACGTGTTATTTTCTCGGTTCGACCGCATCAGACCATTCCCCCGACAGGTATGCTGACCGCTGCCACGGTATTGCGCACCCCCTCCTGCAGGTGACCACCAAAGTGAACCAGTATGGACACGTCAGGGATGCAGCGGGGAGCCCCACACTCAGCCCAGACGCCAGCCCTCAGCCCGCCGCACGGAAATCCTTCAAGCGCTTAAAGAAGGCGTACCAGTAGGCAGGTCCGCTGCCGCCTGGCAACGTTTACCAAGCGGTGGGTGCTCGAGGCTCGCCAACGAGGCAGCAAAGCCAGCGACGGATGCTGCCTCTGCCTCTCCGTTATTTCAGTACTCATTTGGGATCTGGGAGATAGGTAGGAGGCTCACTAAGGATTCGCAGCAAGCAAATCCGTATATGTAGTATTGTGGAATACTATCTCGCCAGGAGTGATCTAGCAGAGTTGATCATGTGGTTTGATCCTTCATGGGAACTGACTGCGCATCGTTTTACGCGTTGAGCGCTGCGTTTTATTTTGCATGTGATGCTCCCTTTGGGGCGTGAATTATGCAACGTTGCTCGTGATGCATCAAGTTTCGGCGGAACCTTTGATGACCGTCAAGCCAACGGGCAGATCCCAGCATTCACCTTGCAGAGTGTGCGTGCCGCCAGTCACACCTAGAAGGCGGGTGGTGGGATACCAAGGCTTATCGTAAATGTGATGCACCCAAGCTGCACTCGCCGTCTCCTTGCCATGGCTGCTAGTCAAGCGGCGTAACAGATACCTAAGGCTGTTTCATCATACACCCGAGACGTTGCGTAGGCAGTCCCCGTGCTTGTTTTTCGCAGCTGGCACGCACCGTATGACTACTAGCAAGGCAGTGCGATGCTGGGCGGAAATGAATAGTTTGCCAAACTGCACCACCTCAAAATAGCAATCATTTGGTGAGTGTAGGCACTCATTTTGTGACTGCGACTTGGATGGTGTGGTAGTTTCTTGAAAGACGCACGCCCTGCACCAAACGCACTCGCAAATGCCGCGTAATCCCTGCTGGGGCGTGTTGTTGGTGGTGCTTGCGCAATGAGGTTGGCTACTCTGCCGCTGCGGCGACCAATCTCCTTTCCAGGCTAATGCGAGTGACATGTCTTGACAATGGCTCACCCCTGCCCACATCGGACTCAATCAGGCGCAATGCTGAGGTATTCAAACATAATTGTATGATTGCATCCTCTACACGCATCGCCAAGACGATTATAAAGCACAGGGACTGCCCAATTTTCCTGGGTGGTTTCGCGTGACCGCTCAAGATTCCCTTTCCCAAATTCCTATGTGATGCTGACCGGTTGGGCAACGGTGGGGCTTCATTGCGGGCGGTGATATCTGGATAACATGGATCCCTGCCACAGAGCACCAGGCGAGGTGATAAGTAAGGTGCCGACAAAAGCGCAAATATCGACTTGAATCACATGGTTCTTAGTCTGTGGATCCGCAGTGACAGCATGGTATACATCTTTCTGCCGCTGCTAAGATCCCGCACGGAGAAGTGCATCTAGCTGGGCTTCCACGCTGGACACTCGAGTCCAGAGCTCCTTGTTTCTCTCTAGATCCTTTACACAGTGGTCACGCCCTTGGCGATGCATTTTGACGGCGATGGCTTTCTTCTTCCTCTTCATGCCCTTGCTTTGCGTGCTTCTTGGGGGTATCATAACTCCACGATCGCTTCGTCTGCTAGCAGTCAAGGACCGGTCACATCATCCACAGGTTCTGCGGAGTGGCCGGCGGGGCCACAGCCATTGCATGCAATATTACATGTCGTGTGGAAGCGATCTATGGTCACTGAGGTGATAGTCCAAGCCTGGGGAAGTGTTTCTTCCATGTCGATCGCTGAATGCCTGGCTTAGAACTGATGCGACTGTCGAAGCCTGCTGGAGAATGCTTGCTGCCATAGTAGCGCGTCATGCCGCTGTGGAGTTCAGACGACGGCATAGAACCGTCGCTGACGAAAGTTCTACAGTGACCGTCGCGCGCCGAGTTGTTGCCAGCAGATTCATTCACAGCGTGCTTGGGTGGCATGTAGAGACCAACCATGATCAGACCTCTCGTCAGTGAATGTCGTCGCTGAGATGCAAGATGTCGTCATCGAGCCCCAGCTCGTCGCTGTTGGCGGTAAGTCGACGTCGCCCGCAGAATATAAGGGAAGGAGCTCGTCCGGATGCGCCCGACCACGTCCATCACCACAGGATGTGCGCCTAGAGACTGCTGAGCAGGAATTCCTTGGCGGTCGCTGCCGGTGGACGCTGCGCCGGCGCCCACCAGAAGCGGATATAGCTGAAAGTCACGGTAGCAGGCTCATCTACCGCCGCGGGTGCCGTACGGGTACCGCGCCAGTGCTGAAGAAAGTTTTTCCGCCCCTGGGACAGGTGAAACCCTTGCAGCGTCTCTACGACGGCCGTTTTGGCAGCGATCCAGTAACGGAAAGCCGTGGGTAGGAGACGCTCCGTTAGAGTCATCAAGCAAATTGCCGAAGCATTCTGCAAGACTAATTAAAGGATAGTGATAGAATTTCACACTGTTGGATCACCGTCTAATAAAACACTGCTGGCATGAAAATACCTGGCACTGACCACGAAAGGTTCGCCCTACCCGTTTGGGCGTCGGCCCATTCGAGTGATGCGAGTTGGGGCAAGCCCCAACTCGCGGAGCAAAGCGTTTCGGGAGTGCGATACCTGTGCAACAAGAAAAGCAATGTGAGGGAGGGCGAGACGCCATAAATAGAAAAATTTCCCATTCCCAGTAAAATCCAGGGCGCCGTGAAGGGGCGGGGGGCGGGGGGGGGGGGGGGGGGGGGGGCAAAAAATAAAGGCAATTCAGTCCTCAGGTGTTGACGCAACAACCTGACTACTAATAAAATCCCTGAACTCCGGAACTAACAATCCAGAATTGTGACGGTGATACCCCCACCGCTGGCACTCCACCAACATATGTTCGATAGTCTCATATTCACCACCGCCACGCACATGCAGGGCAGTGTTCAAGGAACCGCTCAGGCATGGCATGAATCCGGGCCAATCGGCGGGCAATGGGATATACTTGGGTGCGTAATTGTATCATAATG